>PVKA01001049.1:112582-161295 GCA_004027165.1 Ctenomys sociabilis
TTCCAGAAAGCTCTGTATCCCAATCTGCAAAGCACAAGTCACAATTTCATTGAAATACAAAGGGCATAAGACAGAGCGGAAGGCAATCGGCAACCCCTCTGAGGAGGGCAGACATGAATCTGCTTCACAGGGTCCTAGGTCAGCGGCAAGGTCCTCACCCTACAAGTTTCAAAATATCGTGACAGACTCATATTCTCCTTGGAGCACCCCACCTTTCTCCCTGAGCCTGTGCTCACTGCGGGGTGTCCCAAGGCAGACGTCTGCCTGTTCAGCAACAACAATGCCACACTGTCTGTCCACAGTGTGACCTGCCTGAAAATACAGCGGCCCATGCCCGCTGGGGGGCCTGATCAGGGCCCACACCTTGTCTTTCGTGGCTTCTTCGGCCCGCGCGCCCCTCTCTTCCTGGTTTTGCGGCTCTGTGCCTTATACCTCCATCTGTGGCCGCTCCTCCCCTCACATTCTTTTGAACCCATTGCTCCCCAGGGACAGCTCTTACTGCATTTGACCTTAACTAAGCACTCGGTGCTGGCCACGGCCTCATGTACCCATGAGCTGGTGTTCACTATGAGCTCATTCGTGCTTCGGGCCTGCCACCACTCTGTCACCAGCTGTGACACAAGCATAGGCATCATTACATCATAACTGACAGTGAACAAGCACAGAGCAAAAAACTATGGAAGCCAGGTGGCAAAGCACACTGTCCATTGTTTTGTCCCCAAACAAGAACAGAAGGCTCAGTGTGCCTTTTGATGTTTCTAGAAATAAGCTTTTTCGATGAGGCAAATATCAAATATAAATTGCTCATGCTGCACAAATTTCTGCTGGAGACGGTAGTTTCATTGTATCTAATGTAAAAGCAAAGCCTATAAATTAGCTATCCAATTTCATTGGCATTTTAAAGAGAAAGTTGAACCTCAGTATTTAAGCATGCTAGCTAAAATGCTTTGTGTAATTTCACACTCTTCTTCTCCCTTGAATGCAGTATATGAAAATTGTAGGGTATACACTGGTGCCAGGACTAAGAAGGTCCCCAGGAAGACACTGGTGGCACTTTCACGAGAGCAGAGAGAGAGAAGTGTGGAGGTTAACAAGAGTCTGCCAGGAGATTCTGGACTTCTGCTCTCTGGAGAAGACAAAACACAAAGGACTTTAAAACTGAATGTGACAGAAGACTGAGAGATAAGAAGGGAGAATCGGGTGTTTGTGGAGCCTGGTGAGCTTCACTCTGACAGAGAAAGCAGTGCCCTGGCAGCCCTGGCAGAGGCCTGGTCTCCGCAACTCCCCGAGGAGGCCACACCCTCACGCAGGTCCTCAGGCCCCTGGTGCCCCGCGCAGTGCCTGTGTTCCTCCCTAGGACTCGTGTAGCAGTGATTCTGTGCACACAGATGATGGGTGGTGGCCTCTTAGCTCACTGCTTTACTGCGATTAGGAAGGAAGACCATCGGGTGTACACAGACAAGCGGATGCACAGCCCACTGTCCAAGCAGCTTGCAGCTGCCCAGCCAGAGACAGGCCCCGGCTCTGATGTGTGCTTCCAAACTTCGCACATGGAAATTAAACCTCAACATGATGCTCTGAGAGGGCAGGTGCTGCACCCTCAGGGGCAGGATTAAGCCTGTGAAAGGTGGACGCAGTCTCCTCTCATCCCCGTGACACCGTCATCACAGTGCCATCGTGGACGCTGACAGCAGCCCTCACCAGACCCCGCCCCTTGCAGCACCCTGACCAGAAGGAACCTGGACACACGCGCAGTGAGGCCATGGCTTGCCAGGCCCTGCATCTCAAACAGCCGCAGCCGCAGTTTTGCAACAAGACTTGAGAGGGCTGGGGCATTGTGAGAGCCAAGTCCTGGTGTCCCACCTTGAGGGCTCCAGGAGTGAGACCAGCTTGTCACACACTGTGCATCTGTGGACAAGGTGCATAGCCTCTCTTGTGCAAGGAAGGAAAACAACATATAGCCTATGCTCTTGTCCTCTTAACCTTTTGCTGGTTCTGTAGTGTTAAGCAGCTCACTGCGCCATCACAACCATCTGCCTCCAGAATACTTTCATTTTCTCAAGCATCTCACCCACCAAACATAAGCTTACAACCTCCCAATCCTCCAGCTCCCCCCAGGCAACTACCATTTCACTCTGTCTCAATGTAGTGAACTACTCTGTGTATCTTCCATATAAGGAGTTGAACAATACTTGTCTTTTTTAAGGAGGTTGCATTTTTCTCAAACACAGTGCCCTCAAAATGCTTCTATGCTATAACAGGTGTCAGAATAGCTTTCCTTTTCATGGGTGCATAATATTTCATGTGATGGCTTTATCCCTTTCTATTTTTCTACTCATCCATCACTCGGCATTGGGTTACTTTCACTTTATGTCTATCAGAAACACTAAAGAAAAAAAAGAAAAGAAACACTGCCCATGAACATGGATATACAAATATCTCTTTAAGGCTCTGCTGTCAATTCTTTTTCTTTTTTCTTTTTTTTTTCATTTATTTTTATTTTATTAAAATACAAATGTCAATCAGACAGTTTCAAGACACCTTAACCATACACATTCGATGAATTAATATGTTGCAAACTATTTTCATAACGTTTTGGTATTGTACAAGGTGCATACATGATATTATATTTACAGATATTATTTTAGCAGATATCTCTTATCAGTGAATTAAGAGTGTAGTTGCTTACTTATCTTATTTTTTTATACCTGAATTATATCAAAAATTTAATAATCATTTACCTAGTGGATGACCATAGTACTAAAAGCCAACATAATATCCTGTCCAACCACCATTAGTGCAGATCTTGCCTATCATAGAATTATGTAGAAGCACAGCATTATCTATCCCAACTGTACTGTCTATACACACACATCATGATTTTTTCTTTCTACAACCCTTCCTTTGTCTACAACTGTCAAAAGTGGGCACTCCATTGACATTCAACTAACTTAGGTGCTTGAACTCGACACCACAATCCAACACAGTCCAGCATTCTACAACCATAATGAGTTATTCAAAGAAATTGTCGACCATATCCATTTACAGCTCAGCTTAATATTATGGGCTCACGATGTCAGAGTTGGAGAAATAGAAGAGCCACAAGGCCAGCCAACATTTTGGCCCTAGCCTTTCAAGGTCAGCGAAGACTCAGGACATAGGAAAACCTGTACTGCAACATCATGAAACTCAGGTGAGCTCCAAATTTTCTGAACAAGGAGATTATGGAGCCACGGAGGAAAGAGATTGAAGTTCTAAAGTGTGCCTGGGGAGAGTCACATGAAGAGAAAACTTTCTCTCAAGCTCTCACAGAGAGCAATCTGGTCAAGCATTGGTCGTGACTCATCCACATGGATGACACAGGCAAAGGAACTACAGAATAATGTACAGGACTACAAGATAAACCCTGAGAAGACTTCAATGACCACATAGGAAATATAAAGTTCTTGTGTTGGTATATAAGTCTTGATCTACCTAGGTCTTAACCATCCAGCAGAAAAGTATAAAAATGAAGTATACATCTGCTGTCAATTCTTTTGAGTATATAGTTGTCCTCCCTTCTTTGCACCTGATATTTCAACACCTCCAGTAGATTTTCCAAACATCGGGGAGCACTAAGCCATAAGTACACTATTGCCCTGATATGCACGCCTATGATTAGGTTTCATGTACAAACTGGGTGCAGTAAGGGACAAGTGACAACACAACACAGAACCAGCCTTGTCTTTTACACCCAGGGAAGTTATTTAAAAAGCTATGAATTATTTATTTCTGGAATTAATGCTTTCACCTGACTGAAAGTAACTGTACCCCTAAAAATAAAACCACAAGTAAAGGGGAAACTACTGTACACCCACAAGTGGAGCGGCTGGCTCATAGGGGAACTCCAGCACCACCGTAGGGTTTAAGTAAGAGTTTCCAACTGAGCTGCCCATGCATGAAGTGTGACTACACTGTGCCTTCCCACCCACTCTCCTCCCCGGGCACGCACACACCTGTCTCTGGATGCATGGGAAACACCGGACCTCACTCCTGTCCGTGACCAAGTCTGCAGGGACACATGGAAAGCTGGCCCCCACCCTGGAAGTCACTCTTTGCCTGGAGTAAATCAGCCACCACCACTCCTAAAAGTCACAAATGTCTGTCTCACTAGTTCCATATCTCTGATGACCAGATAGTGCCAGCTTTGTGTTTGCTGCATCTTTCTGATGCGAATGGAGTCACTCCTTCTGACAGCAGGACTCGTGTTTTAACGGCCGGCTGAAGATTTATTTAATAATATTTATTGTTTTTATGGCATCTTTATTATTTGTTTTTTCTTACTAAAAATATGTAAACATGCACTTCACTGTGATGAATGGTACAATGTCACAGAAGATTAACATCGTTCCTTCATGAGAAGGCAAGCTGATTCATGAGACTTTAGAACTAAGTTTTCCAGTAACAACTAACATCTCAAATAAAACCACAGCCAGTGCCACACTGAAACAAGTAACCATAACAGAGTAAGATAAATCTCAGAAACAGATGAGCCGATTTGTTGAGATACTATGCCCCCAAAATGGGTCACATAAAATCACTTTGCTCTCAGCAGTAGAACCATCTGAAATATCTGGCTGCAGGGAAGCAGGAAGGACAGGGAGGTAGAGTTGTGGGTTTGGCTTTTATTTGATCTTTAGTTCACCCTGTGCTGCTTATTTAATCTCTGGGAATCCCAAAGCCTTATCATTCAAATAACGATAATAATTATTTCCATAGTTTAAAAAGAAATACTCAAAATAGTATCTGCCATTGAGCAACCTCTATCTTTGTTGTTACTGTCACTACTCCCATTATGCCAGTCAAATATTAGAGTCTTAACATCAGTACTGCGCCAGGCGTGGTGGTGCAGGCCTGTAATCCTAGCACTCGGGAGGCTGAGGCAGGAGGATTGTTGTGAGTTCGAGACCAGCCTGAGCTACAAAGTGAGCTTAAGGCCAGCCTGAACTGCATAGTGAGACCCTGTCTCAAAAAGACCAAAAAAAAATCATTAGTACTGAAACAAGAGCACTGGACCAAGTGCATTCTGGGTGGAGGTGTTGGAAGGCTTTCTCTCTCCAACTCCCATGGCTCCTCACCTGCCCACAGGATGTGTTTGCATCAGCCTTGTTCATCCTTGACTGCAGTCTTCTCTACTTTCCTTTTTCTTTAGTTGTGGTTTTTACTTGAGAGTAGGGACACACACACACACACACGTACAGGATCCTTCAAGAAGAGTGAGTGTAGAGCTGGGGACTAGGGCAGGTTACAGGCCTCTGCTGAGGTTGCACACGGAAGGCTGACTCTTCAGAAATGACTGAGCCAGCCAGATGAGGACACTGCCTGCCCATGAGAAGGCAATGCCAGCTGAGATGACCAGGCTCCCAGGTTCTCAGGTGGACTTAGAGGCACCCACAGGGATATCCCCTACTCCCATAAGCTGGGCTTTAGTGGAGGTAGTGTAACTTGCAGCTAGCTCCCCTGGACATTATTAGTCAATATTTCATGTAAGTTATGGGAACATCTTTTTGGCGTAATAAATAAGAAATGGTCAATCTGAGCATAACACGGGCTTTCTTTCCACAGCCCAAATGGAAAATCTGTGCCCGCATGTAGTCCCAGTGGAAGAAGCAGCCCCCAGCGGCCAGTTCTGACTTTGGACATGGCCCAGAGTGACGAAAGCCTAGCTACCTTCTGAGTGAAGACTCAGCTGAGAGAGAAGGGAAGAATTTCAAGTTCTTTTCCTTTGTGCTTCTTGGCTGTTACCAAAAGAACCAGAGCAGAATGGGCAGCAGGTTTGCCAGGCAGTCAACATGAGGCACCCTCTGGGGACGCCGTGGGGTGAGTGGCGGAGTGAAAGTGGTAGGAAGTAGCACCCTAAGGGGCAGCCACGGGACTCCGACCCTGCACCACCCCCATCCCTGCTGTCTCGTCTTTCTGAGGCTGCTTTAAGAATCCAGAGTGGCTCAGAACAGGACGTGCTTGTCTTTTACCATTCTGAAGTCACAAAACCAAAATGATTCTCGGCAGGGGATGCCACGGAATCACAAATGCACTGTTAGAGGCCCCTAAGGGCGCCCCGCTTCCCAATTGCAGAATCGCAGCAGCTTCTGATTTGGGCCCTGCTTTCTCCACCTTCCAGGCCAGGGGTGTGGCTTCCTTCCCCCGGCTCCCGCCCATCTCTGTCGTCTTGTGGCTCCTGCTCCGCTCTTCCTTCTGTGGCCAAGTCCACCTTACTTCTCTCTTCTGTACCTGTGGGCACACGTGAGACTCACGCGGACCATCCAAGGCGATTGTCCCAGCCCACGAGCCTGGATGTCGTCCTGTCTGGAAGGAGGCATCCTCCGCAGAAGCCACCTTTTACAGGGGATATGGACCTGGGCCTCTCTGGAGGTGTTCCGGCCAAGCATGCGGAAACCTTCTGATTCTGCTTCACAGGGCTTCCACACTGGCTCAAACCCGTGGACTCGGTGGCCTCTTTGCCTTCTGCCGTGCAGGACCTTGCGAGGGCTCCAGCCACTCTAGCTTCAGGTTTCTGCTGCGCATTTGGGTCCTGGGCCAGGATGGAAGGATCAGGTTACAAACAGAAAGGAAAACACATGGCAAGCCTAATGGCGCCTTTGGAAAGCTTAAATGTTTCTGTTAGAAAACTTTAGGTCTAATAAAAATGCCATGGAGCAAAAACAAAAAGAATAAATGACATAATCAGGGTAATACAAGGCTCTGAGTTCAATCCCCGGTTCCACAAAAAAGAAAAGAAAGGAAAGCCATATTAATATGCTGAGCTGTAAAAAGCTCAAGTCAACAACTTCTGACATTGCCAGTCCTACAGATAATCCACCACTATTATGGACTACTGGACGATATTGGATTATTTTGCTGAATTTGCACACCTACAATGTTTAAATGGCAATGGAATACCCATCTCTGACAAAACTAAACAAAAAAAGGGGATACAAATGGACCGTTTTGTATCTATATATATATAAAATAGGATAGATATACAACTACTTTCTCTTAATTCAATGAGAAGAAAGATTTGTACTACTGCTATTTTTTTTCTTAAAAAAGAAAAGAAATAGGAAAAAAATGTCATGGATTAGCAAGACATAAAATAAGTATACCTGGAATCGGTTACATTGTGCCATACCAGTAAAAGAAAGCTGGAATACATCATTTATGAGGAAATTTTACTTACAGGAGAAACAAAAGTGTGAAATAGGTAGAAACAAATTTAAGAAGGGATGCATGAGCTCTAAATGAGAATGACTTACTGAGAACTCTAAAAAGCCTTAAATCAAGAGATTGAAGCCAGATGTGGGGCACACCTGTAATCCCAGCACTCCGTAGGCCGAGGCAAGAGGATTACCATGAATTTAAGGCTAGGCTGAGCTCTATAGAAAGAGCCTATCTCAAAACAAACAAACAAACACCCCAGAACCTCACTCTACCACTTTCTAGGTGAGAATGGTATATATGACAATGGTAGTTATTAGCAGGTTAATTGGTGGATTTCACTTAGTTTACATCTATTTCTTTTTTCAAGGACTATTAAAGAAGTGATTTACAATTCATCCAGAGGAACAATACTGTAAGAGTTTTGATAGAAATAAAACTCTCAGAATGGGAAATACCCCCAGCTGGCTATGGAATATCATGGACAAAGGAGCGAAGCAACACATCTGGCCCACACTAGCTGCATACCTTGACTAGGCCCCTGTAGAGTACAGAACTCAGTTTCTCCCCCTGTATCTCCGACATGGGTCCACACATGGAGAGGAATGCTGAGAGGGCATTCTGCAAGGCGCTTAAATAGAACTGGGAACAGTGTCTTCTGGGAGCTGAATCTAAGGACTCCGTGTATGGTCTGAGATAGAGATGGTGATGCTTGGGGCGGTGTGTGTTTCAGCATGAAGATTTTAAAGAATATTGCCCAGGAGGATAGAGATTAATACTTTCCAATTACAATATTTATATGTGGCCCCTCACTTAAAATTAAACACACACATGAAAATAAACCCAGCTGGACTGGGTCAGTGGGCTTGTATGTGTGATTGGAGCACCACACTGAACTGCATAGAATGTAAGCGACACTCAAAAGTGAAGCAAAGCATGCTTCAAAGGATGCTTTCAAGGAGGTGCCACATGGCAAGGCTGCCCTGACCAGCCTTTCTTCTTTCCCCCTCTCGCTCTTATAGCAGTCCTCTTGTGGTCCATGGCTGTCGTGGTGCAGATCTAAAATGTTGATCAAAAGTCCTTTGTGCTCTGGGGTGGGACTCCGGGGTGGTGACTGGATCACAGAAGTGCTGTGCGGACCAGTGGATTCATTTATGGGTGAGCGATTACTAAGAGAGATGTGGCTCAGAAGAAGAGGCCGGGCTGGAGGTGGGCCCTAGGGATGACCCAGAAGGGAGTACTCTTTCCCCAGCTCTCTTCTCGCTCTACTTGCTGCCTGGCCCGTGGTGAGCAGCCGTCCTCTGCTACACCCTTCTGGCACCTTGTTTCTGTTTGGAAGCCAGTTAGCCACAGAGTGAATGCAGAGGAAACTGCACCAGATAAACCACTCCTCTTCCATGTTGCAAGTGTTGAGTATTTTGTCCCAGTGCCAAGACCCTTCTTGCCCCTCTCCCCATATTGTCCACAATGTCCTCTCCCTGTCCATCTCTTAATTCGCAAGACACCGCCTTGGTGTCTTAGAGCCCCCTAGGTAAACACACAATATAAAAATATTGCCTTGGGACCAGCGAGATAGCTCAATGGTGTAAATCACCTGTTTAGGCAAGCTTAGGCAAGCAGCAGGGACCACGGTTTGATCCCTGGCACCACATGCCAAGCAGCCCCACCCCTAGGGTGGGCTCAGCCAGCCACAAAAAATATATATATATTGTTTACACTGCTCAGTTCAAGGCATTAGTGGCTTGAAAGTAGAAATTCTTACCAATATATTAAGGAAAGCCAAAATAAACTATATTCAGGACGTGAGCAATCAAATAAATGAAAACTAAAGTGAGGCTGTAGTGTGTTATGTTTCTTAAATTAACTAAATAAATAATGCTGATTAGTTGATTGGGAGGCGGGTAGAAATCATCCGCTTCTAGCATTTACCATTAGCATGCCATTTTTCAACAACAACTTGGCAATATGAATAAAGGACTCTAAACTGGATCCAGAAGTGCCCTTTCTGAGGGCTGGCTCGAAAGGAATCATTTAAAATAAAGCAAAACAAGAAAATAACTGGTATACACTGAGTAGTCCACTATGTAATTAACTTGAATATAAATAAACTACATTTCTAACCAAGAGAATCTGGTCACTTAAATGAATTTGGTTGTCATTTAAGAAGGAAAAATGCTGAAACTGGGTTGCAACAAGCCACAATGAACCCGAGACACATGGAGGTAAGAAACATATGGAGAAAGCAGTACTGTTCTAGATCTTTGTGGACGGTCCTTCTTCTGTGGGAGGACCCACAACATCTTCTGAAGCTAGTGAGTGTCTCCCGTATCCCTGGAACAAGAGGCTTCACTTCTCCCTATTCCATAAGCAGGACTGAAATCTTGTTGGGATTTGTTTCATCTCCTAAAGTGTGGTGCTTGGGGACATAGCCTGTCTTGTTGGTTTTCAGAGGGCAATGATTCTGAAACATTTTATCGACTTGATAATAGCTTTCCAGAGTACAACAGAAAAGAGCAACATTAAATGTAAAAATCAATAAGATGCATCCTGATTTCCAGCATGTTAAGAAGAGAACTGGCATACACATTTGCATGGGAGACAGGCTAAGGCTCAGACACAGGTTCCAAGGACCGGGTTTGTGTTCATGCACTTGCCCAGACAGGATGCTGGCAGCTTTTCCCTATCTCCTTATATTGCAGCTTTAGGCTTGTGAGACTCCATGCAGGCAGCATAGATAAATAGCTTAGCCCAATACACACACACACACACACACACACACACACACACACACACACACTATACATTTCCAGCAACAAACGTTCTATTAAAACTCCCTACACTTGTGCTGTGCATTTGATCTATTGTATTTTACAATGTTTGGTTTTTCCATATACCTTGAGTCACATCTCCAGAATGAAAGACGGTGGCCTGGGAGTGGCTGGCTGTGAGGGGCAGCGTCAGCACACTCTGAGATTCCTCGATGGCTTTGCACAAAGCACTGGTCCAACAAGAATTCTTGTCACAGGTAAGGGAGTTGATAGCTGGCTTCCTCTGGATGCTTCACAGAGAGTACTTTGGGTGTCCTCAGAATGGGCCAAGTCACAGGAGGGGATGGTAGAGAGCGCAGCTGTCCAAGTAGAAGGCAGGGGTTGCATTTCAATCATCGCATGAGTCTTTCTTTCTGTCTTTCTTGCTTGCTTGCTTGCTTGCTTGCTTGCTTGCTTACTTGCCTGCTTGCCTGCTTGCCTGCCTGCCTGCCTACCTGCCTGCTTGCTTTCTGTCTTTCATGATGACAATGAATTTAGTGAAGAAGTTTCTGTACAGACGGAGAGAGATCGACCCATCAGTTCTTGTTTCAAAGCTCATGTCCTAGCCACTTCCACATTACTTCACACAGTATCCAATGCCCATGAGTTAAAGGAGAAGTTGATTTTCAGCCTGTGGTCATCAGACTCTCAGGCAGAAGCATGGCAGAGAGCATGATGGGGAGATGGTGCTCAAGTTGGGAAACCAGGAAGCAGGGGGAGAGGCACAGACTGGAAGAAGAAAGTACCTTTCTGGGTCACACACCTCCAGCAGATCCTAGCAGCCCATTCAGGATTCATGTTGGGTTTACATTATGATTCAGCCATCTTCTACACACATGAAGCTTCAGGGAGATGTCTGAAGTCTAAACCACAATGATCTAGAAATACATATTAGGGGCAATTTCCTCTAGCAGGATGGTAACTAGCTGGGAGACTTCTACCTCCATGTCTTCTTCCAACTCTTCCTATTTTCATTATAACCTACATAAGAGATTTGTGTGGAGCCCATGGTGGCTGGCAGAACTGATACCAGCACATTTTTATGGAACACTCAGACAACCCACACTCCATCTCTTTGCAGAGGTGGGCGGGACTGAAAAGTGGAGTGAGAACTCTCCAGTAATTTAAGGAAAAAGACAAAATGCCAAGCTTTACACTTAACTTTCTGGTTGCCTAAAGTTGGTCATAGAAGGAGACTTTAAACAAGTGCACTACGTAAAGGATACAAAATAATGCTTTATGTAAAAGGAAATTAAAACTTAGAGAGCTTGCACGACCTAGTCGTCATTGTCAGTAACCCCAGAAACTCACCAGATAGTAAATTCAAGGCCAGCCTGGGCAATTTAATGAGACTTTGCCTCAGAAAAGTAAAAGCAGGACTGGGGATGTAGCTTCATTGAATAACATTACTGGGCTTAATCCCCAATTCCAGAGAGAAAAATAACCCCCTAAAAGCTTATGAAAAAAATCGCTGTCCCTCAACAAAGTAATGGAGAAAGAAGGCGTGTCTAGGAATTGCTTCTCTCTGGAACTTTTGGTTGGGTTTTGCAGCAGAGAAGTTGAAGGCTAATTCAGGAAGCTACTTGAATTAAACTGTCCTGTCATACATGCAGATTGTGTATATTGACACTGGCTGCCGATCAGCTTCCAAACATTACTTTGTTATTGTGAGTTATAATCATTCTTGGACCATTTTGCTTCTAAGACTTTGTTCTATAAATTTCCTTCTAGTAAGTAAGATGGCTCTACAGCGCTGATGAATAGATTACAGGCAATATAACAAAGCTTGTGTTCAATAGCCCTGCTTCTGTGATCAATGGAAACATGTCCATAATGTATTTTACAATGAATCTGCTGTGCAAGACTGTAATTAGAGACTTAAGAAGCAATTCAACATGTCTGACCTACAGTTGTGTGTCTGCAGTAGACAAATAATTGTGATGTGGTTTGTGTCGCTGTCTTCAGCTTCTCATAGATACAGTTCTAATTCCAACTCTTCCACCTGCTAGTTACACACACTTGTCTTGTCCCATCAGGGTGCTATGATAAACTGTCATAGGCTGTGAGGGTTAAGCCACATATATTCATTTTTCATGCTGGAGGCTGGAAGACCAAGATGGTGGCAAATCCAGTGGCTGATGGTGGCAGCTCCTTGTCTTCATATGGCCGCTCCTTCTGTGCTCACACGGTAAGGCGCTGAGAGAGAAGCAAATATACTCCTATCCCTTTTTTAAAGAGAATAGTAAAAAAAAAGAAAAAAAGAAGAAGTGATACATAATTTCACTAAACAAAATAATAGAAAAGGGCACCAATTTCACTGTTTAGTGTTTCACTCCCTAAACTTAATTATCTACAAAGACTTCACAACCAGATCCCAAGCACGGGAGATTTAAAGTTCAGCATAGGGATGCATCTCTGAGGCACACGAACATTTGCTCCGTAGCTCTCAATCTGTTTCCTCATCATTGGCGTAAGCGCTGATCTGTATGGTGCAGAGTTACAAGGCTTCATTTTTCAATGAAATATAAAATAACAATGGATGTTGTACACTTCATATTATTTTAAATATCTGTATAAAGTTTTAAGCACAGAATGAAATCTTATTGATCAGCCGCCACAGTAGGAAAGTTGGTAATATTTGATTATCTTGCCATGAACTAAACCATGGCAGAGAGCACACAGTTTTCAATCAAGGCCATTATTAAGATACAAAAATTAAGGAAAGAATGGTTTAGACATTAGTATTTTGGTCTGTCTATGGGAAGTGTACGCTGATTTTACTTCAAAATGATCCATCCCCATGCTATAAATCACACTACAGGGAATAAGAATATGTGTAGTTTTGCCTATATTTTTAGGGAAAGCCTTAAGACAAAAGATTAACAAGAAACCCCACTTGTGTTTTGTATAAAAGAGAATATCACACACAAACACACATACACACACACACACACCCCACCTAGAAATATAACTTGAGAAAACATTTATGTGCTATCACTCTGTTCCAAAATGAATGATTCTACAAACTCAGCTTTGTTGCAAAATAAATGTTATACCAAGGCTATACTTCTTTTATGTATTTAGTACAGATCGGACTCATACACAGATCAGACTCACAGTGATCCTCCTGTTTACAGTCTCCAACGTGCCGGGATTACAGGCACACACCCCTGCATCCAGTTTCAATCACTGTCTCAACACACCCCAGGGGTGGGGCCAGCGTGGAACACCTTTCCCTGAACTTAGCTTAATCCACTGAGCTATCTGGCCAGCCCAGGTTATATATTAATATCATAACAGTTTAATATTTTTCAGAATTACTTCTTCTGTGATCAACTGATTAAAAAATGACAATTTATTTTAGTATTTACTTTTTGTTACAGTTCATGTTTGTTTGCAGATCCAAACTATTTGACCCATGTCCACAGTTTTAATAAATATTTTAAAGTTCTAATGACAACAAGTGATCATATATAATGTCAAATGCTGAGCAACTGCTTTTGTTTTCTTTATTTTTTATTTTATTGAAGTACAATATCAATGAAAGAGTTTTAAGACAACTTAACAAGACAGATTCAATAAATTAATACATTGCAAACTGTTTTCATAATGTTTTGGTGTCATACAAGGTACATTCATGATACACTTACAGATATTATTATAGCAGATGTCTCTTATAAGTAAATTAAGAGAGTGTAGCTGTTTACATATCTTATTTTTTATACCTGAATCACATCGAAGATTCAATAATTAATACTTTCTACCTTTTCCTAGTGGTTGTCCATAGTACTAGAAGCCAACATAATATCCTGTCCAACCACCATTAGTGCAAATCTTGCCTTTCATAGAATTATGTGGAAGCACAGCGTTATCTATCCCAACTGTACTGTCCATACACACACATCATGATTCTTCCTTTCTATACCCCTTCCTTTGTCTAGACCTGTCAAAGATGGGCACCCCATTGTCATTCAACTAATTTAGGTGCCTGAACTCAACGACACCATCCAACACAGTCCAGCATTCCACAACAATAGTGAGTTATCTGAAGAAGTTGTTGACCGTAACCATTTACAGCTCAACTTATTATTATGGCCCCACATTGTATACCTCATTTTTATACTTTTCTGCTGGATGGTTAACACCCAGATAGAGCAAGACCTATATACCAAAACATGTAGTTTTTGTTTCTGATGAGGTCAGTGAAGTCCCTTCAGGGTTTATCTTGTAATCCTATACCTTTTTCTGTAGATCCTTTGTGTCATCCATGTGGATGAGTCACGGCCAATGCTTGACCAGTTAGCAGCTGCTTTTAAAGATACCAGTGTCCCTGTAATAACACTTATCATGCATACACTGATAAAAATACATAAATATTTTAATTACCCAATCAAGCATGGAGAACAAAGTTAGAATAGATTGTCTCTGTTATAACTTGTGTGCATTCATCACCCCAAAAGTCTCATGCAGTCACTGGGGCACAATTCCACAGTTTTTAATTAATTCATGAGCCAAGGCTGGGAGTGTGAGGCTGAATACTGCTGGGATTATGGATCTGAGTACTGCTGGGATTATGGATCTGAGTGCTACACCCAGCCTGAATGTAACAGAAGAGAGTCAGAAAGACACATTTGCTCTCTATTGCCATTTGTTGCTGTTACTCTTCCTGTTTTGCGGCCTTCCACTGCCATGAACTGCTGCTCTCTGCCATGTGCCCCTCTGCCTTGGAGCCTGCCAAGTATGGACTGAAACCTGCAGTACTGTGAGCTAAATAAACATTCCTTTCCTTCATTTTGGCTGTTCATTTTTGTCTCACCAAGGAGAGGAGAATAACTGTGACAGTGTCTTAGAGCTGGGTCTGCAGATCTTAAAATATGAGCAGACTTAATGGTCACCCTCCCCTTGGCATCAGCATTGATCTGAAGGTGTACCTAGATGCATCGTTTCATTTACACAGCACTTTGTTCATAAGCAATGCCCCTTCCTGTCCTTGTAAAATGATGAGTTTTCCCGAGACCTGTAGACAAGCACCAAATCTAAATTGATGTAATATTCCAATGCAAAAGGAGAGCTGAGATTTAAATTACAATGGCAGTGACACTGTCAATAAGGGATTCCAAAGGTGTTCATGAAACTATGAAATGTAGGAAATTTTGGTACATCCAGCTGCCGCTCAGATCTCGCCTCTTCTCAGGAGAGTGGTACCAGGAGCTCTAGGGAGACTGTGTCACTGGCAGATTGGCAATCAGAAGACCACTGACCTCCCCCTGTGATCTCGTAAGCTACATGTGCTGTTTTATATTCTTAGGATGTAAGTCACTGCACAGTTACAGTTATTACCAGGAACTCCACTCCCTGGGGGCACTGAGGACCCCAAGACCACAATCTGTACTTCCTAGAAACCCTGCCTGCAAAATCTCCAGGAAGCTAAGATGAAATAAGGTAGCAGAAACCTCAGAGAAGTGTGAATCAAACTCTGATCTTTACTTACCCTTATTCTAAACTCCCTTCCAAAGCGTTATCCTTTATTAATGGTGTATTTTGCAAATTGAAATTTTCCCTTCCTATGTCCACAGGGGTTGCTACTTTGGGAGATGATTTTTTTATTATTTAAATAACTATTCTAATGAGAAAGGGATTCTATGAGGGTATTTAAAGTATGATTTAAAATAATTAAACACTGTCAGAAGTACAATGTATAATTGGACAGCAGCTTCGTATTTTTGTAGTCTGAGGTCATGCTTGGTTTGAATTTACATTAGTTGAAATAAGCATTTGCATTTCTTTCAAGATCCATGAAGATGAGGCAGGGGTAATATTCTTTATTCTAGCTTCTACAAAGGTTTTGTGTAAATCTGCATTTGAGATATTCTCACTTCCAACACTTCAGATGGGTTAGGATAGAGTCATTTGTAAATTTGTAATGTGCCTGAGTCAAAAATATCTGACACCCAAAGTTGAAAGAAGAGAAGTTTATTTAACTTAAAATTCATAGTTTTCAGCCATAATAAGCCATATCTAAGATACAGTCACCTGGCAGAGGGGTTCTTCAGGGTAGAACCCATTTATCATGGCAGAAGACAGCAAAATCAAGCCAGCAACCTTTTACCTAGGCTAGTCAGGGTGGGTAGCAAGCACACCTCCTAATGTCCTTGAACCTAATATTGCACTGTGAATCAATCCCTGAATAACATTCTAGGCCCAGATTCCTCTGAAGAAGCCCCAACTATGACTACATGAGCTTTTTGGGGACATCTAGGCACAAGTCATGCACTAAGTACTCTCTTGGAGAGCAGGAGTGGTGAGTCACTGATAAAGTCTTGTTCCTTGGCTGGGTGCCAGGAATAGCTGGGGCACCACTGTAGTTTGAAATATGACTGTGTCAATGTTATGAATGCCTTGTAGTTGAGAGAGTAACCATATTTGGTCTTTGCAGATGTAATTTCAGTCTCATATGATTTGAGTCCAGATAAAAACAGAAGTAAAGACATAGCTGCCCATGGGAGGAGGCCATGATGGTAAAAGGGGTGTATCCATGAGCCTAGGGGCTTAGGATTGCAAGGAACCTGTGGCTCTGAGAGAAGGGACAGGAGGGATCCATACCTAGAGCCCCAGGGAGAGTGTGCCTTTCTCAGCATCTCAATGACTCAATGACTGAGAAAACTGATTCCTTTTGTTTTAATCCATATGGTTGGTGATCAATAATCACAACAACTCCAGGACAGGAATGCAAATGCAGGAAGCCACAACTTCTCCAGCCATTTTCTCCTATGACCCAACTCCCCCTAAACCTGTATAGATCCTGAGACAGAAGCTCAGTAGTCCAGGAGCCCCAGAAACCTCATATAATTTACGGAGTAGAACATACAGCAGAAGGTGGTGATATCTTCATGTCTATTACTGTCCAGGGGAAAAATGCCCATTCGCCACTAAGATAGTATTTATGCCTAGAATACTCTGGTAGCTTTCCATCCCTACAATCAAATTCCTGAGAAAAGTATCTTAAGGAGGAAATGTTTACTTTAGCTTATGGCTTCCGAGGTCTCAGTTCATGGTCGACCAGTTCCACTGATTTCAATCCTGCAATGGATGAGAAAGGTTATGGTGGCAGGTCGTGGCCAACCTGCTCACTTCCTGGCAATCAGGTGGAGAAATGGTGAAGGAGAAAGAGAGAAGAAGAGGAGAAGGAGAAGGAGAAGGAGGAGCAGGATGAAAAGGAAGAGGACTAGAAACCTGTACAAAGGAGCACCCACAAGAAAGCCATTGTCTCCAAGTGAAACCCACATCCTGTCACTCTAGTCAGCTGTGACCCATCAGTGAATGGACCGATGACAAGAACAGCAACCTCAAGGTCCAGTCACCGACCCCCAGACTCCACCTCTCACCCCACCATAACTTCACTTCACTGGGAGTTAGATTCTCAGTACCTGAACTTTGAGGACATTTTGTATCAAATTATCACAGATATGCACATCAAGCATTTCTGGGCAAAAACGCAGAAGCAGGCACTCCTTGTGGGTGCAGAGAGAAGGCCCACTCTGGTCCCTTCTTCCTTGGCTGTGACTTGGCAGGCACCTTTGGAAACTGGCTGATCTGAGCAGAGGCGGTGACTGCAGAACAGCCCTATACCTCCTGACAGTCTGTGTGGTCCACAGGGAGGAGCTTACTTGGGGCTTTGAAGAGCCAGAGTTCTCCAAGAAATACAGTCACAGGGTCATGTGTATTCATTCTATGGAGAGGGCAGGAGGTAGAGGGGTTTTTTTGTAGAGATTGGCTCATGGGACTGTAGAAGCTGAAAGCTCTCAGACTGCTTTCTCCAAGTTGCAGATTCACAAGAGTCTTAGCTATAAGCTCCAGCCCAAATGCAAAAGAGCAGTGAAGTTGGGCAGAGAAAAGGAATTCTCCCCTCCTTCTGCATTGCTTGGCCCTCCAGCATACTGGCTGAGTTCTGTCCACACTGACTCAATCTGCTGAGTGAAATCTTCACCTTATCAGAAACGCTCGCTGACACATCTAGAGTAAACCTACTTAGTCCCATGACCCAGGTAGCTCCAGGTGATGCTCAAAGCTGATCATCACAAGGCTCAAGAGAGGGGAGACTCTAGCCCTCTCCCAAGGCTCCAGTTGCACTTCCTTCTTTAGTGGCCCTCCTTCACCCATAGCCAAGGCTTTGTACAATGAGGACAGGGATAGTGGTCATCGGAAACCTATGAAGCCTCCAGGTCAATACAGCAATGCTGGTGAAAATATTATGCACGTGATGTCTCTTCCAAGAGTTGCAGGGGAAATTCTCCCAGGCCACACAACTCTACAGGAAGACAGGGACAAGTTTCATGTTGTCAATGCATTGAACAGCAGAGGAAAGATGGGAGGGTGAAGAGGTCATGGCTCCATCACTGATTAGCACGGCCCTTCCTTCTCATGGCCCTTCCTCCTCATGTCCTTTTGTCCCCAGAGCAATGTCCACACAGCTGCGGTCAAATAGAAAGACAGATATGCTTATTTGTGTTCCTTCAGAAATGTATACATCCATGCCTTGGACAAATACTCTGTACTGCATTTGTCCTCTGGGTTCTCCAGAGAAACAGAATCAATAGAATCCAAGTGTGTGTGTGTGTGTGTGTACATTATTTATTTTAAGGAATTTTCTTACGTAATAGCTGGTAAAGCAAAATCTGCAAGATGAGGGAGATGTTGGAAATCCAGCAGACCTATAGTGGTAATCCAAAGATCATCTGCTGTAGATTTGCTCTTGATTGAAGGAGGTCACCCTTTTGTTGTATTCAGACCATCAAGGGGCAAGAAAAGGCCTCCCTATTGTGAAGAGTAGTCTTTATCATCTGAAGTTAACCAATGCATACATTAATCTCACCCAGAGTAACACCCTCATGGAGATATCCAGAATGTTCAGTCATGTGTCCAGGCATATGAACCCAAAGGTGACCCATAAAAATGAACCATCACATATAATTTTATAGAAACATAGTATATGGCATTAAATGTATATCTCTGCAAGCACTGTCCTATATTGTGTTGTGCATTTTAGGAATATATGTGTGATTTGGTTATTTACAATATTTTTTATTAGAAAGTTATCAAGATAAAATCGGTCATTGCTTCTTTTGTCTGTTGAGTTTTTAGATTAATAGATCTCTCCTTTTTTCCTACAAAAAGATCCTAGTGCCCAATAGACGGTAGATGCCTAAGTCAATATTCATTGAAGCAGAATTTGCCAAAATAGGAGGGGGGTTACAGGAAAGATGTGTGATGCCATCAGGTCGCTTTGGTAGTTACCCCCTTGATAAGGTAACTCATGCTCACTAGGTTACTCCAAGCTCTCAGGGAGATAAGAAGCTGTCCTCCAGCTCTTGGTGTCTTCATTGCCTCTCACCACCGCCCTTCTTCTCTTTGGGGAGGACTCTGCTTAAGCCCAGGTAGAGTTCTTGTCAGGGGCCACTTGATGACCCTGATTTCAGTGAGCTCTGCAGCTGCTGCAGCACAAACAGGAGGCAAACCAGGGGGTCACGGAGTGGCACCAGAGTGAAAGAAGAAGACTTGATATCCTCAGGGCTAGTTCTGGGGGTGCCTTTGGCTCAGATGACCCCAGCAGTGCCCACATGCAAGGCCTCAGTGCATTTGCAATTGTCATTTCTTTCCTGTGTGTCTTGACTGGAGTCACTCCTGGGACCCTGCTGGTTTCTGCATTCCCCAGGCTGTTGGCAAAGCTTGTCCAGAGGGAACAGAAGAACAAAGGGCTATATGAGGTGGCAGAACCTTGTGTTTCCCTGTGATGATCACTTGTTAGAAAAATAGATGCATCTGGAGACCATCATGGTGAGCAAAATTCTCCCTCATGTGAGAAATCTTTAAAAAGTGACAAGAAAGTAGAAGAGAGAGTATTACTGGACAAAAAGAAAGGTGTAAGAGAGGGAGGAGACAAGGGAGAGTAGAAACAGAAGTGGGTAGGAACAAAATACGTATAATGAATGACCCTAAAGTGTACTAGGGAATGGGCTGGGGGCAAGGAGAGCAGGGAGGTTGAAGGTCATCAGAGGACGTTATCTGCGCGTGCAAATCTGCCAAGATCAAACCATTCCTCTGTGAAGCAGGAAAAAGCGTGAAATAATAAATAAAACTTGAAAAATCCAAACATTAGCACCCCTAGGTGCAAGGCAGGGGGCTAATACACATGGCTGTGACCTTCCACAAGGAAGGGCACGGATGGACACCTCCGCCATCTGCGAGAGTAGAAACGGGCCAGATACACTGGCAGGAGTAGAAGGCTTTGTCTTAGAGAACTTGCAAGAACTTTTCACGGTTTGATGAATTATTTGTCTCCCCAAGAGCTCAACCCAGGGCCAGTGAGATAGCTCATCAGACTAAGTGCCTGCTTAGTCCAGTGCAAGGGCCAGGGTTTGACCCCAGCACCGCATGCTGTGCCTGCCCCACTCCTGCCCCCAGGCATGCTGAGGATCTAGGACCTTAATAGCTTTTGAAATTGAAATAAAGCTGAGAAAAGGATCAATATAATATTTCCACTGTATACGTGGGGAAATGAGGACTCAGAAGAGTTAATTCCTTCACCCAAGATCAACTTGCGAGTCAGCTTCAAGTTCAAACTGCAGTGTGTGTGGATAAAAATGTCATTTTGTGCCTTCTGCTACTTTCAATTATTTCTCTTACTTGCCTTTGCCCTAGAAAGGGGAGCGGTGACCTCATGGCCATTTCCTATTCTCTTCTCAAGAGGAAATAGCCTCCCTCATATTTATGCAGAACATTTTACTTTTTTCAGTGTTTTCACAGGCTGCGTTCACCTCCCCCGCGCCACCCCCTAGACAAGATCACTGGCAAAAGTGAATGAGCTATGAAGCTAGAGTCAGAGGGACAGGTCAACACAATATAAGTATTTTTCTTAAATTTTAATTCTCCTTCTGCTACTGGGAAGTCCTTGTCCTCACAGGGAATATGATAGGAAACTTGTGCCCAGGGATGGGTAACAAACATTGAACATTCTTCGCAACACATGGCGACTATGGGCTGCTGTCATCCGACCCCTCTGGGTCTCTCAGTGCCCTCCTTTGTAGAACAAAAAGGGAAGGAATAGTCGGCTTAGACACAGCTCCTCTGATGCCGAAAGCCTGAACACACATAGACTGTTGGGTTTTCACCCATCTATGGGCCGTCTCCTGCCCATCTTCCAACTGGGTCACACTTATTTTCCTTGAAGAAACAGTGGGAATTGAACCTGCAGCCAGCCTCCTACCTTCTCACCCTAGAAGTGATGGTAGCATCCACAGAACAGGTGGTGCCATCAGCGTGGGGAGGGGAACGTGGGCACTGGACTGTGTCATGAAGTTGTCTGCAGTGATATCTGCTTCAGTCACTTTCCCGTCACCTAAATGTAACGTTGGACATCCACAATTAAGGGAGCAGGGAGGTTCACTGTGGCTCCCACTTGGCAAAGCTCTCAGTCCATAGTTGGCCAGCTCCAAGGCAGAGTGGCAAGAGGCACAAGGCAAGGGGCAAATAGCTCATGGATCAGGACAGACAGGAAGCTGAGCAAGGAATCATGGGAGTTGGGGGAGATAGACTCAGACCACACTTGCATGATCCATCTCTTCCCACCAAATTTCTCCTCCCAAAGGCTCAGCTATAAACCCATGAGTGGGCCAATCCTGTGTCACACACCCAGGCTCCAGTCGTGTCCCACAGCCACACCCGTGAGCACACCAGGCTTCAGGGCAGGGCTGGAACAGCATCATTGTGCAGACGATCCACAAACTTTAGCTCATTTGTCTCCCCTCGCGGGCCAGCTCAGAGCTTGAGCTCTTCCACCTCCATTGTGACTGCTTTCCTCACCTGACAACTTGCTCTGGTGGGCAGAAGGCCCCCTTCTCTGCCCTCTGCACTCGCCTCTGGGCCTTTTTTCTCTGGGCCCTGTGGTGAGATCCTGAGGTTGGGTGGACATGAGACCCGCTCTGAGCTCTGTGTCCATCAAGACAGCAGAGACTGGGAGTGGGGAGGCCAGGTGTGATGGAGGTGGGACCATGGAGAAAAGCGATCTCAGCCACAGCTCCTTTTATTCCTAATGAATACCCTTGTTTCATGAGGGCATTTTAGAATATTTTATGATAAGGGTTATTAAGGCACTGATTTTTAAAAAGGGAAGAAATAAAGCCATGAAGTGATCAAATATTACTCCTGATGAAATCAATTCTCTTTTAATCCTAAAGACACATTCTTCAAAGTGTAGTTAATGAAAGATTCAATAGCACATTCCTGGTAATAACCACACACTATTCCTCAATATATTTTAATGATGGTGTCTTAAAATCAGGGATCACTTTACATTTTACAAACCACAGTGGCAGTCTGAATTCCATATGGCATGCATCGCAGTCCTGTAACACAGTGGGGAAGGGCTGTGCATCCCCTTATTTAGGGCTCTGAAAGTTTTTGAAAGCATTTCCAGGACACACAGGAAGTGTGTTGCTGTGCTGTACAAATCCTAATTCTTAGGTCAGGTACTGCTCACCTGTCTATTTTTAACACACTGAGTGATGGGGAAGTTGCTATCACAGACTCATCCAGGGTCAGGCTTTTATTAGCCAGCCTTGGTGAGTGCTTGGTAATTTCATAACCCCTAAAGCACACATAGCTGGATATGAGATCTTGGGTGTCCTGTCCTCAACAGGCTCATAGTCTCATCAGAGAGATTCAAAGGCAAAAATTGTTTTCAAAATACAGCTCCAGTTGTAAGGAAGATGGTGAAGGCCAGAACAGGGGCTCTGAGAAGCTGCCTTTGTGGTGGGAGAAGAGGCTTCAGGAGGATCCCAGAGACTGGTATAGAACCTGAGGCCCAAGAAGACAGTGCAGCGGGGCTGAAGTCTGAAGATCTACAAGTTATGTGAGCACAGGTGAAGCTGCTTGGGATTATAGTCACAGGGTGGGGGCACAGATCCAATCAGTGGGGATAAAGGTCCAAAAATGCTTAAATGTTTAGGATGCAAAATGAAAACATCCTCAAAACATCAAAGTCCTCAATCCATCCAGCCTCTTCCAGCCTGCAACATGCAGAGGGCCAGCACCTGACCCAGAAGGTACAAGCAGCTGTTCTCTTGGTCAGCTTCCTGGTGTGGCCAGATGTCAGGTGCTTTGCATGTCACACCAGGAACAGGTAAAGGGTTCAGTAATGAGGTAGTGATGGGAAATGGGGCACTTGAGGAGGAAATGTGGTCCTCAGCTGGGGTAGGGAGCTGGGCTCTCCCTGGAGGAGCTGGTGAGTCACCCATATGATATAACTGAGAAGGGGAGAGGCACGAGAAGCACCTCTCTCAGTCAGATCTCAGCGCAGGAGGCAATTGGCATGGGCCAGGGATTGAAAAGGAGAGAGGACCAAGGGTCAGCGGCATGTGTGCCAAGGAAAAGCTTGGGTAGTAGAGGGGATATAGTGACCTGCTAAAGGGTGAAACTGGGAGAACATACTGACTGACACAGGTGAGGTGAAGAGGTGAGGACAGGTCTCGAGTGGACCCTGAGGGGAGCAGTGGGTGCTGAGGCCTGAAAGATCAAGGGGGACTAGGTTTGAGAAAGTGACTGAGCTCAGGTGCAGACATTTAAATTTGAGACATCTCTACCCTGGCCTTGTGGACTAAAAGCCCAGTAAACAAGAGCCAAATGAATTTGAAGCCTCAGATGTAGGCTTTACAGACATCAGGATCCAGGAAGGTGGGACAAGCCATGAACAGTGCTGGAATTAGCCAGCATGAGCTTGTCCAATGAGCAGAGGGGGGAGGGTGGACCTAGGAGAACACTGACTTTAGAACTCTGAAGGAGAGAAGGGCCTCCATGGGACACCAAGGTCAAGAGGGAGAGCTCCAAGGAAGAAAAGACTGATGGATGGTGTCTAGCAGCTCAGAACATCACCCAGAGAGGTGACAGCTTGGCAAGGGGCCAGCCATCTGCCACTTTTCATGTCAGTTTGGCTCCAAGATGGAGTGAAAAGCCACCTGGGGAGAATGGACAGGAGAAAGGGTGGGATAAGCACAGAGGGCTCAGAGTCAGGGCAACTTGGGAAAAAGCGAAGGCTTCCCTTCTGTGCTCAACTATGTCACAGCCACAGTCAAGTGTCAAGTGCTCTTCCAATGCAGACTCAGCCATGATCCAGGTGACAGAAGCAGAGCACACGGAGCTTGCAGATGAGGAGTGAAGTTTACCCCAGCTGGGGAGGTAGAGGCAGAACCAGAGAGGACTGAGCTGCACTTTGGATGTGGAGCTGTCACCTGAGGACCCAAGCATGCTGCTCTGGGCCAATCAGCACAAAGGCCACCTGGGCTTTGGCTCTGGAGAATGGATATGATGCAACTCCCAGTGAAAACCCTGACAACACTCTGAATTCACCTGTTATTTATCATTTGAGATTTTATTCAAGGCTTGCTCTAGCACCCAAATCCTGCTCCTTATTTCCCCACTTGCATCTCTCCAGTTTGACCTAGAGATGGATCAGTTAGTCACAACGATTAGTAACATGCTCAGATGCGGTAGGACAGCCAGTCACAGATTGCACCTATGCGGAGCTTTATCATATCCTTAGGAATTCTTCCCTAAAAATACTGTGACTCTGTATATTTATATCACTGGGATCTAAATTTAAGTCTAAATTATTGGAATTTATGCAAATTTACAAACTGAGTGGGATTTTTCTTCCTTTAAGATTCCACTGTAGTCTGGGGAAGATGATAGATGCTTTTCTCCCTGGACAGACTGCTCTTCATGGGTTTCGGGGTGTTAATAAAGATGGACAGCAGCGTCTGCCTTGTTCTCTCTCTAGAGCTCCAGCTAATTATCCCTGACTCCATGCCCATCGCCAAACGCCCTCCCCTTCGCCTCTGTGGCATAGGATGGCCACGTGTCTACAGCAGGGGTCTCTCTGCAAGAGGCGGTGGAGGGGTTGACAGGTGCCTGCCAGGAAAGCAATAGCCTGTAGCACATCATGGAGCAAATTAATCCAGGAAGCAACTGATTGACCACATGGCAGAATTCAAATGCCAATGCAATTTTCAGATGCTAATTTTAAGTGCAACAGAAGCCATCTATAAATTTACCTTGATGACTTTTACATTCATAATTTATTTCCTGCCAGGAATCAAGAGCTACCACGGAGCTGGGCACGACGAGAGACCTTGAGAATAGAATTAGAAGACACAATTCACATACATGATTTCTCAACCTCCAGAGCCCGTGGGAGTTTTGAATTCAGGTTACATTTCCTGAAAGCGTTTCCAGAATTGCAGGCTCTGCAGCTAGCAACCAAATTCTGGGAAGGCTCAATCCCAGATGGTTTCTGAAAGCAGGTTTAGGGTATGATGTTCTTTGTGTGAGTCACCTCTTCTGAAGGGACAATGTGCCCAAGGAGAAACCCTTCAGTCTTAAGTCCTGAACCAAGAACAAAGAGAAGAAAGGCCAGCCTTTTGGAGCCCTTTCGATCTCCTTTTGGAGATCGTTCTTCCTTCTGCTAGAGAAAGACAAGGCGTTCCTGCAGAAGCAAGATGTGCCAGCAAGTCCTAGGTGACTCACTTGTTGTCAGAGCAAAACAAACAACCAAAAACCAGTCATCAGAGTCAGGTCCTTTCTCTGAAACTGAGTTCTGTGTACAGATAGCTCATGAGCATGTGCCTTGGTACAACCTGCCTGGTGACCTGTGTGGAAATTAAAGTTTGCAGAACACCTGAGGCTGGGTCTCGGTCACTCTTGGTGACACTGGCTTCCAGCACTCCTCATGTCTGGCCTCCCTTTCACATTTTGGCCTCCTTCACCACCACCCTTCTGGTAGCTCCCTTCCAGGCCTTGGTACTATCCCTGGCCTCTTCCTTTCCCTTCAGCTCTGATTTCCATATCTTCATGCAGCTTCCTCATGCCTACAGCTGTACCTCTTATGAAGCTTGGAAGCTGACTTGGGTGGGGCCGTGTGAGACCATAAGTGTTGGTGGTCATCAGACATCCCTGAGCATGTCCTTTATATTCCACATCTCAGCTGAGTCATTGTATGAATCGAGCCTTATGCAAGTCCTCACTTCCATCAGTTTACAGGGTAGGAACCTAGAGAAGATAGACATCAAAGATCCTCCAGGCAGCATGCAGGGTAGAGAGGTCTCTAAACCACATTCCATGATTCTGCAGCCTATGTTCACAGCCACCAGCCAACACTGCCTTTTCATCATGAACCACACTGCACTTCTTCACTGCCAGCCTCCATGGGGGGAGGCTTCAGTGTCAAGCGCACAGTGCCCAGATGCCAAGCTCACACCCCACTGGCTTGCTCACACCTGCTTGCTCTCCATTCTGATTTAGATCTGGGACATTCCCCAAGAGTCTCTTATGTGCAGAGGTGAGGCTGTGGATCAAGCAGGTGCTGTGTTCATTATTGGACTGACCCAAAGATAAATCCACAGCTGATTGTGCTATTGGGAGGCTAGCCTGGTCAAAAGGGGATTCTCTGGGACAGGACCTGCAAAGGTGTGTCTTCTACTCTGGCTCCTCCCTTCTATCTCTGCTTCCTGGCTGCAGTGACCTGAGCAACCCCACCCTAACCCTTCCACCGTGCCTCTTGCCTTGGCGCCACTAACTGTACCAAACTCTCTAAAATCAAAACAAACAACTAAAACAAACAATTTTTTTAAATTTTGGATTTTGGGTATTTGGTCCCAAAGACGGGAAGTCAACTAAGACTCCCCCAAGTCTGCAGTATTAGTCCAGCCTGTCTTCTCTCCCAGGGAGGTGTAGACAAGCTCTGCTCTTCTTTGTCTCCATCTCCCAAGCCTGAGTCAAGCACTCACCAAGGCTTACCACTCCCTCCTCTTAGGTGTTCATGGGAAATGCTCTGTGTGCCCCCATCCGTCTATGGAGACACTGCTTTAGTTCACTTCCATGTGCTGAGCCCTCTTATAATTTTGGAAAACATTTACTCTGCATCCTCCAGACAACTGGTTTTCCTGCGGCTGATGGATTCCTGCTCTGAGAGGAGGTTTCCTCTCAGGGCCTTAGAAGGGAGGAGGCACCATAACTTCTAAGGCCCTGAGCTGAGAAGGATGACCATCTGCCTGGGAGAAGTCTGGTGTTCATACAGAAAGGTGCAGTGCAGGGAGGCTGCCGCAAATTCATCTTGCTTGTGCTGTTGTGGGAAGGAGAAACACCACCTTCTTCTAGGAAGAAGTGTTTTCCCCACAGCAATATGGTGCCTTAGAGAGAAGTCATCTATGAAGGTTCTTCCTCAGTGCACTGCGCCCGCACGAATGAAGCAATTTCACGGTATAAGAGGGCCATACCAGTGACAGATCACTCCCTCTGGAGTCACTTCTTGGCTGCTCCCTATCCATGAGACCTATAGGGCAATTTTATTATAACTGATCTATAATATGTGATAAAAAGATAAGGTAACTTGTTTAAATTATAACAAAAGACACATTGCCATTAATCACCTTCAAAGTGACCCTGCCCAATTCACTTGTTCCTTTGTACTTGCCATTTCCTGAAGCAGCCCCAGGAGTCCTCTTTCAGGAGTGATGTCAGCTGCACTGTTGTGGCTGTCTTGATGTTCTGAAGCCATTAGGAACATTTCTCTTTCATGGACAGTTTGGGGAAGATCCAGAAGCCACACCGTGCAGATCTCATGAACGCAGTGGATGAGGAAGGATGTCATGCTGCTTTTTGGAGCCTGCCTTTTCACTGGAAGGCACACAGCAGCAGCAGTCACTGTGTAATCTTTTTTTCCCACACTTCCTACAGACATTTTGTCCTCCTTCCACCAAAGTGAAAGGACTCCAGGGCAGATGGGTGGACCAAGGTTTCCATAGGTCCCATCTTTGCCTAGTTTTCTCTTTCAATCATGAAATATAAGTACTCATTTCATCTACCAAACTCCTCTACACTCAAGAGCTTGTTTGGCCTGATTTAGAAGATAACGGAAATGGAAATTTGGTCAAAATGATATGGATCAATATGACTCGTTTTGCATGCAAGAACCTAATAAATGCCAGATTACAATGAAGAGGCCAAGATGTGACCTGGATGGGAAATCTGGGGTCAGCCTTTTGGGCACCCTTCTGAGCAGCCTAGCAGAGTATGCCTTGGAGAGCACACACTGCACCCCACAGCACTACCAACCCCACAGCCAGACTGAGGCCCAGTGTGCCTGTCCCAGCCAGAGACTATAGCTGTCCCTACCCAGGAACTCTGCCTAGGACCCCATCAACATTGGAAGGCTTTACCTTCCACACTAGTTATTAGATGTCCAAGTCACATAGTGAAAGATAAAGGTGTGAGTATCTGTATGCATGGTAAAGGCTCTGCTCCTTTCCTGCTTATATAATTTGGGATAAAAACAACCCAGCCTAGCCGGGCGTGGTGGCACAGGCCTGTAATCCCAGCACTTGGGAGGCTGAGGCAGGAGGATTGTTGTGAGTTCGAGACCAGCCTGAGCTACAAAGTGAGTTTAAGGCCAGCCTGAACTGCATAGTGAAACCCTGTCTCAAAAAGACAAAAAAAAAAAAAAAAAACAACCCAGCTTTCAATACTGAAGATCTGTGTTGTAGAAAAAAGGCAAGTTCAAGGGCCCTCAACATCAAATAATGTGGCTTTGTTCCAGAGAAGATATTAGTTCATAACAGAGTGATCCTGGAAATGGCAATTGGACTGAAAATTGCGTGCTCACCAAAAGTTAACTTTCAAAAGTGTATCTCCCTAGGATACAGCACAATTCCTTCTCCAGACAGGCGAAGGTTCTGGCGTGAAGGGGTGGGTGAAAGTCACTGCACGTGACAGAGGAAACTTGTAGTTCCCCCTAAACATGCTCCCTGCATCTTTCTAGGTGAGGATTATCTCCTTTGTGACATGAAAAAACACTTAGAAGCCTAAAAAAGATCAAGAATTGACTAAGGTAACAAATCCCTGAAATGACAGAACCAAGATTTTAACTCATAGTATGGACATCATTTTCTGTGTTTCTTTGGACTGTGCCAGGTCGACTTTTCCCCAAAAATTAATTTCCTCCAGATAAAGCAATAAAAACACTAAGATAAAATATTAATTTATTTTTATTCCATGTTTTCCTTATTCTATTTAAAAGCTTTGGGACACCTTAGCTCAGATCATTCTAGAAAATAAGTTGCTTTAAAAAAATTAAGTCTGTTTGTTTACGTGTTTATTTACCACAGAATAAGCTATATTTATCACAGTACCTATCTATAGCAGCTTCTAAATACATATTTATTGGGTGAAGAAGTTGCCCAATTCCATGTATCTGAGATACAATATTGTCTGTAACCTGAAGTTTTAAAATAAAGAGATGAAACTCCCATTATCTTTCCCCCATTCCTCTCTCATTATGAAATTTAGGTGCACTAGATTGCAAATGAGGCTAGGAAGTAAGAATTAGATTAAGGACCAACAAGATAGCTCAGCAGACTAAGCTCCTGTTTAGGCAAGTGCAGGGACTGGGGTTTGATACCCAGCACCACATGCTGGCTGGCCTCACCTCTGGGAAAGTGCAGCTGGCCACCAAGACCCAGCATGGTGAAATGTGCTTGTAATCCTGGCACTGGGGAGGATGAAAATGGGAGGATCACTATGAGTCCAAGCTGCTTAGTGAGACCCTGTACCAAATGCATGAAAATAAATAAATAAAATAATTGGGTCATTGTCATCACAGAGGAGAAAGATTCTGAGGGACAGCAAGCATTCGCTAGCAGTCATTTATAAGAAGTTGTTCTGAGAGCTATAGAGTTAGAAAACCACTACAACTCTTAGACAAATCTCCAACTTCAGGGCCTTTCTGAGGCATATGAAGGGCATCCTGTCTGAAAATACTGCTTGCGGGGTGATGATTATAGGCTGACTCCCTTCATTGTATCTTCAACCAGTGGGCTGAGTCTGGAGCTCAGGGATGTGGTCAGGATGGGACCCAGAGGCATGGGTCCCACCTTGGGGTGATCGTTACTTAGGTAACCTTTAAAGTTCATACAGGGGCCAGGGAGATGGCTCAGTGGAATAAGAGCTTCCCTGGCAAGTGCAAAGGCCTGAGTTCAATCCCTGGTTCTGAAAAATAAATAAATAAATAAATAGTTCATAGAAATTTGAACAAAAATCTACAGAGACATGAAGAGAGCTCAGGACTAAGCCTAGAGGCAATTAAACACTTGGAAGCCAAGTTAGAGAGTAAATTCAGCAACACAGAGGCTGCCGAGGAGGTTGGAGGCTCATGAGGACATGTGGTTGTGAAGAAGACACTGGGGTCTCCTGCCCCAGGCTGCACGGTCAAGGCTGCGTGTGGAACTGGCCTTGCCGACTACTCAGACAGAGCGGGACAGCGGGCTGCTGTGCGGAGCTGCGTCCTAGTGACCACGGCTGGGAAGCTCCTCCTCCTGCCCAGCCTCGCAAGTTCTGAAGGGCTGGCTTCATGCTTTGTCAGCGAATCGCCAGCTCACTCCAAGAAAACTGCAATTATGTCCTAGAAATCCCTACCAAGTCCCGTCATCCGATAGAGACTGCCTTTATTATAAGTTCTGGGAGTTTGTGATTGGCAGCTTTTCTTTATGCCAGTCTCACATTACCATTTACACAAAACCAAAACACTCATCTTGCCAGAGAGAAAATTGCCCCTTTGAAACACGAAAAGCAGGCGAAAGTATAAAATCCTGGATAATCTCCATCTTGAGGCTCTCGAGTGCATCTCAGCGGTGGGACCGAGGCCATCTGCAACTCGCGATGCCTCCTTCCTCCTTGTTTCGTAATTACTGAAACACTTCAGATCATTAACTCTGCCAAATACAAATTAGAAAAATAAAACTCTCCCAACTGACATGATCCTAAAAGCAATCTCCAAATCATAGACTTTTAGAGTTAAAATTGATATTTTTACTAGGGCCTCCCAACTTTATTGCAAACACATTCAAACTTCTAGATATTTGTAAGCCCCAGCAAATACATGTATAGAATGTATGCTGAGGTTTCAGGTGGCACAGTCACCAGGCATGTTCTGTTTTATTCCTCTGACAACAGGAAAACGTCATGCTATCCGTTCTCATTCATTCCTCGGCAACAGTACAGATGGATCCAAACGATGCCAAATTGCTCAGCGGCCCACCCCTTCCACGCTGGCAGAGTGGGGTGGCTTGGGTGACCTTCTTCATGGCATTCATAAAGGGAGGGTGTTTTTATTTCACAAGAGACAATGGTGAGCTCTCTAGGGAGTTAGAGAAGAGGCATGACAGACAGGAGCTTCCACAAGAGGAATGCCTTCTAGAGATCCAATGTAGTGCAGCTGTGAGTGAGCCAGACCCAGCAAACGACAAGTCCCATCAAGGGACCGGGCTTGTCCAAGGCCCTGCAGGAGCAAAAATATGAAATGCCAATTTATTAATGAATGGAGTAAATTTTATAAAATATAAAATATTTTAAAATTAGTACAAGAGGAAGCAAACATTTAACCTGCAATAAAAACCTTCCCTAAAGAACTCCAGGAGTTTAGGGTAAGAAGGAATCAGCCCAGTTAGGCCACGCTAGCTAGCAGCCAATGACAGCTTCAGAAGGTACGGGTGGCACAGCCATGCCCGCAGTAGAGTGTGGGAGGGGCCACCTCTCCACTCACCGGGCTTCTGCGTGGAGAAGCCCTCGTCCTGCTGTGTTGCCAAGTTGACACATGGCCAGGGAGCCTCGGCAAATCCAGATGAATGAAACTGACATCTGACAACTTGTTTACATATTGCTATGAGACTTAATCTTTTAAATTTTTTTATTATTTTTTTTTATTTTGGGGGTACTGGGGATTGAACTCAGCACCTTGTGCTTGACAGGCAGGCGCTTATTCTACTGAGTTACATCCCCGGCACAGGACTTAACATTTTTCCTCTCAAGCACATCTTAGTTCTCTTATCATCCCCTTCCACTTTCCTTTCTCCAAATTCCCTCCATCTCTTGGTCCCTCCCATTTACAAAATATTTATTTCCCTATTTGCTATTATCATTTTTATATTTGCTCTTTATCTACAATGTGAGTTACTCATACAAGAGAAACAATACTACAATCAAGCTTGTATATCTCATTTACCTCACATAATATCATGGGGTCAAGGTGCATGCACACTCAGTTTCCTAAGAATGACTCAATTTTTTCCTCCTTTATTGACTGCAGAATGTCTGTGATAAAAAAAAAAAAAAAAAAAAAAAAAACCAAGGAAAGTTCCAGAAAAGTAGAGCAGCTTCTTTCAGCAAATTCTTACTGAGAAACTTCTCGGGAACCAGACGTATTCAGTCACAAGATAGATGTGAATGGGAAGGTATATTTATTTCACATATATATTAAATGACCATGTGAGATTCATATGTGTGTTCATGTCTTCATGTTTGCTACATACACATACATGCATGTACATATGCACAAAAATTTATGTTACGAACATTTTGAAATCATACTCCAGTAAAATTCTGAATTTGTTGCTAAGCATATTATCCTTAGGTAAATCATGCTGCCCAAGGCCTTTTGAAGTGCTCAAATAAGGTGATTTTTTGTTTTATTTAATATGTCCCATCAAAAATCTATATTGCTATGGCTGGTGAGTAGCTCAGCAGAGTGGAGTGCAAGCTTAGGCAGCACAGAGACTGAGGTGCAATCCCTGGCACCAGATGCCACTCCAGCCCTGCCCCCAGGGTGTGTTGAGCCGGCCTGTAATCCCACACGAGGGGACCTGAAAGCAGGAGGATCATTATGAGTCTGAGCTGTACAGTGAAACCCTGTAGCAATCAAATAATTAAAAAAAAAAATCTTATGGCTTTAAATGTTTAGAAGCTATAATGTAGCGTAAATTTCTTTAATAAATGCATGCTGTTTTATTTTGTTAGATATGTTTGTTTTAATGGGCACGGAATAATTGCATATATCTATGCAGCTGAGCTTGACATTTGAAATATATTTGTATTGTGCAATAATCGAATCAGGACTGACCATCATCTCTTAACATTTATCATCTTTTTGTGGTTAGAAAGTTTAAAATCTTCCATTTGTGCTATTTTGAAATACTTGTTAAAAGTTTCTTTCTTTTTCTTTTCTGTATTTTTTAAGGAAGGGACTACAGGGTGTTCAGGGTCTCACTACTAGATCGGACTCATAGTGATCTGTTTACAGCCTCCCAAGAGCTGGGATTACAGGCACGCTCCACCACGCAGTCCTCCATTGCCATCTTAGCCAGCCCTGGGGGCAGGGCCAACACGACAGGTGGGAGGTAAACGTTTCTTTTAACGGAAACTCAGAAAGTGTATCCCTGAAGTTTGAAGTCGACATTCTCAGTGGCTTTCTTCCTCCTTCGTGCCCACTGATCGTCGGAAGGAAGGAAGCCCCGCTATTCTACTCATGTCATGTGTTCTACAGGGTATCTGGACTACTCTGTGCTACTACAGAGCCTACGGCCAGGGGCTCATGGCTGCTTTTCTGAAGCTTTCCTCAGACAGGAGGAGGGGCACGTCAGCATCCAGGCGTCTGAGAAGGCACAGGGCCTGCTGATGTTTTCTCAGTTTTGACTTAATATTCTCTGACAGTCAGGAAGCTCCAGAGAAGCATAACAGAATGTGAATGCATGCACACATGTACACACACACACACACACACACACACACACTGCAGGAAATTAACAAATTCTATTATTGAGGTGCTGAATCCAGTGTCCTTGGGGAAGACCAGCTGGTGCTGGGGTCCCCACCTGAGGACAGCCAGCTGGAGTCACAGGAGAGCTGACATTCCAGGTTCAGCCCAGAGGCTGCTGCCCTGGAGAGAGGAAGTGCTCACATTGGGAGTGGAGGCCAGTGCACTTGCAGAGAACTGTCCTCTGCTCAGGGCTGAGCAGTCTTGCTGTCCATTTATCTTACTCTCCTGTCTATTGAATGGAAGAAGCCCTTTCACCTTACAGAGACTCTGCTCAATTCAGTGTACCAGTTCCCATGTGGATGCCACCCACAGCACCCTCCCAAAGACACCCAAGACAATGTTTGGCCCACTACCTGTGTACCCTAGAGCCCAGCCAAGGGGACACATAAAATTAAGCATCACAGTGTGTGACATCATTTGCAATCATTTTTATCATGAACATCTCTTATAAGTTTGCAGTAAGTTAGCCAAGTCTACATGCCTAATAAAATGAAGAATGAAAAATGGAGCTATAAAACACAACAAAGCTCTCTTCTCACTAAACTATGAAAACAAAGGGGAATTTAGAAAAGGGAATCACACAGGCAGGTGAGATAGCTCAGCGGACTAAAGTGCCAGCCTAGGCAAGCTCTGGCAAATGAAGGGACTGCAGTTTGATCCCTGATGCCGTACCAGCCACGCTTCTAAGATGTGATGAGCTGGCTGTAGAGTCCAAGGATAGTGGCTCACACCTGTACTCCCAGGGCTAGAAAGGCTGAAAACAGGAGGGTCACCATGCATAGTGAGACCCTGTGCCAAGTAAATACATTTAAAAAAAAAAAAAGGAAAACAAATGGGAACCATAGTTTTAACATTTAATCAAAATCCAGTGATGGTATTGAAGTATATTTCCAATTAAAACTCCACATACTTAGGTTTTCTCAGGAAGATAATCTAGCATTTAAAAAAAACACACTACTTTTTTACATTGGGGTAAGTGTGTGTGTAAAGTTTGTGAAATCAGATACTATTAAAAAAGTGATCAGCAATTAATTCTAGCATTGATTACTATTGAAAACAATATCAAAACTAATTTTGAAAAAAATTGAATAAAAGAAAACTAATTTTTATACAATTTAAAAACAAATGTTTTCACATGTCTTTATACATTGAGAACTGATTAACTAGAAGTCAAAGAATTCACCTCAAAAATCACACAATCAAGGAATAGACATTCAAGAATCAAAATCCCAGGGTCCTTGTTTTCAGCCCTGTTCTCTCTCTTGCCTCTGAGTATTCTAACTAAAGAATGGAGTTGCCGTGTAACTTGAAAAATGGAATTGAGGAACATGTTGTGATCCCTCATGATGCGAAGTCTATAATCTTCCGATGACTCTAAAACCCAGCACTGACTGTCCTGTAGGCATTGGATTAATACACACCCGCCAGTGCCTTGGATCATTCTTAATCAGGACAGTAGAGCTGACATGAAAGCCAGCATTGTCTCCTGAGTGTCACCTGACCACCAGCTCCTCTGGGCAGGAGCACAAAGTCCATTCAGAATAGTCTAGAAATCAGCACACAGGGAAACTCAATAGTGTCCACAAGGTCATACCAGAAGTCCAGACCTAAAGCAGAAACCTCCTGCTCCACAGCTAACTTGTCCCCTCCCAGCAGTGTATGCACAGGTCACAGTGCTTGTCCCCCATCATTTGGTAAGACTGCTTGATTTCTTACCTGTCGTGTGTCAGAAGGACCCCCCCCCCCATGCATACTGGAAATACCACTATTGGGGTTTTAACAGTGGCTTTGTTACCACCAAATGTGTCTTCATCTTACTCTGGCTGTTTCTTTACCTTGCAAACTCAGTCCTGCTCAATCCTCCCCTAATCTTTACTTAAACATAGCCCCTGAGCTCTGTTACTCAAGAGCAGCATCTGAGCAAGAGGCAGAAAATGCCTCCCAGTGCATCTGCAACCTGCTGCAACAGGAACTGCCTTGAATCTTGCATGCAATGAGCTAAACAGAAGTCACAGTTGGCAGCTGAAAGTAAAACTTCAAACTCCTTTATTGACTTCTGAAAAGTCATTTTGAAGGAGTGAGGGGCAAGGGAGAAGCGGATGACTTTTCAAATTATGTGTGATGCTGGCGATGGCTTTTTATTACTAAGATCCAAGAGTGCTAGATGAAATACACAACTGTGTGGTGGAAAGCATGAAGTGAGAATTGTCATGGTTTAAAGATAGAACTATTCTGAATGTCTCAGTTTTATAAAAAGGAATTATATTTTAGAACTTGTGATAAGGGAGGCTGTGTGCTGAGTTTTTCCAATATTTCATTATTTGATTTTTTTGTTTTGTGCTTAAGCTATTTCATGTAGTTGCATAATGCTATCTGTACGTTAGTGAGAGGAAACCCTAAGTTAGCATATCCACAACAGAGCCAATCAGCCTTCATATAGAGTGTACCTAAAAGTACTGACCTCATGCGGGTCGAAACACACATGAAAACAGCTTAAGTGACCCACAGAAACAGGATCCAGCTATGGAGGAAGAGAGTTAGATCTTGGGAAGATTCTTCATCTAGGAAAACAGACTCAAAAGAAGGTCATAGTAATGAAGACTTTGATGATTTCCATTCTGGTTCTCTTTACTTGGCTACTATAGGGTTAGTCCAGTGAGTGGGACTGCTTCGTGGGAAAGAGACCCAGCCTAACATATTGGGCAGTCTCTGGGTGGGTAGATAAGATTAGCAAGCAAGGGGGTATACATTAGTGATGCTCTGAGCTCAGCAGATGTGGGAACCCAACGAAGGGCAGCTACCTAGGCCCTTGGCTTCATGGGAACTGCCAATATCTCTGATAATTGTGCAAACCTTTAACAACAGTACCAGTCTCCTCTGCTGATGGTATAGCACCTGTACCTTTGCCAGATAGAGCCCCTCAGGTCACTCATTGCGAAACTTCTCTGTACCCCAGAGTCTCAGTCCACTCACAATGGTGATATTCTGTAGTCAAAGACTCTGCAGATTGCCCCTGGCATGGTGAAGAAAGAAGGTGCTGGAACCATGGCATCCCTCGGCTACTGCAGAAGTATAAAAGTGACACTGTAGTCTTCTGAGGCTGCTGCCACAATCAAGGGCAAACACAATATTTTTAGGCAACTGAAATTCATACTGAATACCAAAGATCTGAAATCAAGGAGTGTGCAGATTCTCACTCCTTCCAGGCTGCCGGGGAAGCCTTCCTGCCTCTTCAGGATGGAGACTGTTGGTGTGGGTGGGCACCTGAGACAATCCTCTGGTCTAGGCAACAGGCCTCTCCTCCACATGTTGCTCCAAGCTCCCTCCATTACGAGGAGATGTGGTTGCATTCAGGCACAAGAGATACTTCAGGGTCAACTCTATGTGCCCAGCATCTGTCCCTTCAGATGGCCCCACTTCTGTTCTGCAGGTTCAGGGGGATGGAGCTGTTCTAATTCCAGTGAACACTGCTCCACCTTCCAGCTAATTCCTGCTTGCCCCTGGAACAACACAGAGGCTACTTCTGTCAGGATGTTCGCGTGACTCCAAGGCTAGGGTCCTTTAGTCCACTGAGCTCTGCCTCCATCAATTCTATGACAGTACAAATCAGCCATTCCAATGCATCTCCCAGCTCTTGTAAATAACCCTTCCGTGAAGTGGGTCTCTTCTCTGAGGAAGGACATGTGTTGAATGCATCTCATTGCATCCCATGTCTCATTAATTGGTTAAGGAATTGCTATCCCTGAAACCTGTTTACCACTTGAGAATTGAGAACCACCAAAATGTATGCAATCCATTTCTACTACACAGCCTGGGAGAGCAGGGACACATCTATACTCATGTTAAGATGACTCCAAAGACTTTTGACAGCCTCTCACTGTGTATTAGCGACCACAAGCTCTGGAAGGTGACAGCTGATGCTTCATTTTAATTGTTAGTCCCCTACTGCAGGGCTCCATAGAGCCTGGCTGCAGGCAAGGTGGTAAATATGGTACTCCTCTGTGGAATAAATGGGTAAAGTCAGCAACAGTGAATTTCTTATCTCTATGGATAGCCTGCTACCTGTAAATAAAATGGGGTGAAAGTAAATGAATGAAAATAACATTGCAAGATGCAGAGCTAGAAATTATTATCATTATTTTTCAATGTATTTGGTTGTTACAGCTCTCACTGCTCACCTTGGACTGGGTGATCCTCCTGTTTCCAGCCCCCTCAGAGCTGGGATCACAGGTGTATGCCACCACGCCCAGGCTCTGTCCTGCTCAGTGCGCCAAGGGGAAGGGGTTGGCACAGCTTGTGATCCAGGGATTGAACCGCAGTGTCTCTGTGGTCTCTGTGCTTTGCCTAAAGTTACCTAAGCAGGTGCTTTACTCTGCTGAGCTATTTTCCACACCCTAAAAATTACTCTTTAAAAGCAAAAAAAAAAAAAAAAAAAAAAAAAATCTACGGTTGAGTTGTTAGAATTTCCTTGGATTGAATAAATCTGCAACAGGAATAATGTACCATATACATAGTACTAGTCAAGCAAAGGCTCTCTGGGTGGAACAGGACTGTGCTGGGAAAAAGGCTTCTCAGAGAAGGAGGCACAGTGAGGGTCATGAGGCACTTTCCTCATTGCTGAAACGTGATATACAACTCAAAGGCAGAGAGGCTTGTTTTGACTCATAGTTTGCACAGGTTTCAGTCCGCAGGCCACAGTCTTCAAGGCAGGGCAGCACAGGAGACAGATGGAGGAGAGCTACTCACATTGTTCCAGGCAACCTGGAAGCAGAGTCATGGGAAGACCCCAGAAGGAAGTTATGTACTTCCAGGTTATGTCCACCATGACCTTCCTCTTTTGACCAGAACCTAGCTCCTAGCAGGAATCAGTCCCATTGCTACCATAATCTAGTCATCATGGGATACACTACTAAAGCAATCCAGCTGTAATCTAGTAGAAAAAGCCCAGGTTTCAGTGCAAGGGCCTTTGAAGGACATCTAGGTAAAAATCCTAACAAAGAATTAAAATGCATGACTGTGGACTGCACCCAGCTTTATCCTGAACACAGTTCTCTGTGAATTGTCAGAAAGCTCTGTGCTGAGATGTATTCCATTCACTTTGGAGCTAGAGGTCCCTCTTGCCCCATAGCCTTCTTTGCCCCACTCCAGTCTAATGACTCGCTTGTTCTCAGGCCCTCACTTGGTCTGTCAGTGGTGGGAGGTAGCTGGACATGGCAGGATAGAAGAGAGAAGGTGCTCTCAGTTCTTCAAGTCCAGAGTCATCTCTGAAATGTGCCATGCCCTGCGATAAAACCCATCACGTAACCAGCCTTCCAAACCACCATTCTTTGCACACAGCCCTTCCTCTGCTCTTTGATCCTCATGGATGCAGTGTCTGATCTTGGTGGCTGAACCCAAGGGAAGTTAGTTCTCACGTGGGAAGGTTCTGTGAGCTGGCGCCAAGGCTCCTTCTGACCTGCGGATCACCTTTGCTTAGAGATACAGGGATGCAGATTGCATGGACCAGACCAGGATCTAGCATCTATCACTCACTTGTGCTCTGTTGGCCAGGGTTTGGCCACCTGACATCATCTAAATGGAGGGTGCTCTGGAGAAAAGGATGTGGACTTAGAGAGAAACCAAGTAATCGCTCACCTGCTACCCAGGCTCTTCTCCATTAAGGTTTAATCTTGACTGTTTCCCAAAAGCCTCATGTGTGCAGAAGGTGACCGTGTCATGGGCTATGGCTCTCATTAGTGGTCTTATCTATTGGTGAGCTCATTCCAAAAGTTCTCAAGGCAGTGGGACCTTTGAGAGAGTGTATCCTTGGGTCTGGGCCTTTGCAAGGTGTCTTAGGTATCTTCTCATTGCTGAGACCTAATGCATGATACCCACAGCTGTAAGGGGGAAAGGTTGACTTTGGCTTGTGGTTTGTAGAGATGTCAGCCCACAGTCAGCTATCTCCAAGATGGGACAGCCTCCAAGAGGGGCAGAGAGAAGGAGAAACAGCCCATTGCATCATGGTAGGAAGCAGAGAAAGCAAGTGGCAAGTGGGGAAGATGACCCTTCCAGGACACATCCACGGACCACCTCCTCTGCTCAGACTTTGCCTCCCAAATCACACTCAGATGTCAACTCATTAGTGAACAAAACCACCAGTGAGTGTCACACTCCCATAAGTCAATCACTTCCCCAATGCTCCACCTGTCATTACATGAGGATTTAGGGAGCATTCAGATGGAAATGATAACAGAAGACAGTCTCCTTCATAGCACTCCCTCTATTCCATGTTCCCTGCTTGCCACAAGGTGATAGCTTTTCTCTATTGTTGCTCTCCTCCATTCCCATTTCTGTTGTTGAGCCAGCTAATCATTGACTGAATTCCCTGAATCTGAACTAAACCCTTCTTCCTTTAAGTTATAGATTTCAAGTATCACATCCCAGAGGCACTCTCAGCCTCTGGTGTGACATGCACTTTCCATGTGTTCATATTGTCAAAGTGCGCCCTGGGAAACATGCCAGGATTTGTCACTTGTTGTCATGTGAACCATATGCTGAGTAGAAAGAGCCATATTGTGATTTATGTCCTGGTGACTATGGGAGTGCTTGGAAGGTCCTATACATCTATTTAGGATTCTTGTACTCAATGGTGTAGACAGAGCAGATACTTTCCAGGAACTCCAGTATCAAAGTCAAGCACAGGAGCCGAACTCAGACTCAAACCTACTTGGGAGGTGTATGGTCCAGCTTGCCATTTGCACCCTGAGAGAGGTGACTGTGCATCCTCTGGGTGGATAAGCTACTTTTGTAATTAATCTGTGTTTCATAGGGCTTCAAACAATCTTTATTGCTCAGCAGCTACTCAGTAAAAGTAAATATGTGGCAATGGGGATCATCTATCCCCAGTCAGTTGAGGATTCCTTTGTCACCCCATTCACCCCTCTAATACTATGGAAGTGCGGTGAGAGCCAAGTGTCTCTTTTATCTCATATCCATGACTGCAACTATCCGCCCTGTGTCACTTTCACACTGTTGCTCCTGGAACCCTGAGGGCTCCCTGTCTGCCTCTAGCACCTCAACTGCATCTCTCTATCAGGATTTTTTAGTCTTCTTGTCTTATCTCTTTCCATGGATAAAACCTACAGCCGTCTAGGAGACTTCTGAAACCCTTGCCTGGCTCTTATTCTCACAGTTCAGACCACCCAGGAATACACAGAAAGAACTTTCTCCAACAGGGCTCACTTTGATCTTGACTTCTTTAGGCAGCATTTAAGAGTGTCTCAGGACTGCCTCTAAAATTTAATACAACCCTAGCTCTTGGCTGGAGGATGGCTTATTAACTAGCCTTCTCTTACTCACTACCAAAATCTTCTGTTCAGTGCAATTAAAGTTACTTGAGCAAAGAAATTTGTAGTCTAATTCTGTATCCCAGCTGCCTTCTCCTATCTACATACCTCACACAGCTTCAAGAATTCCCTATGAGGGTTGCTTCTATTGCTTTTAAAACTCACCTTGTGCAGCATTCAAAGGCAGCCCATGGGTGGGAGAGTTAGCTCAGTGGTCTAAAGAACCTGATTAAGATAGCTTAGGCAAGTTCAGGGACCAGGGTTCAATCCCTGGAACCACATGCCATGCCAGTCTTGCCCCCAGGGCAGGCTGAACCAGCCACAAAATAAAAAGACAAAGACAGCCCTTAGGTTTGCTAAAGTCATTGAAATTATTTTCAGCTTTATCCCCCAGAAACTCTAAACTGTTACACGTCATCCTTCGATCTTCCACTGCAGTCCTCTCTAAATGCACGTGACCATGTCATTTCTCTTGAGCCTGTCACATTCAGTTTCCATTCTGAATGCTCAGCGCGACAAATGTTGTGGCTCCACTTCTTCCCACAGCGCTTCCTGGAGTCTCTGCCCATCCAGTACCAAGGACAGGGAACAAGAGGAGATGGTGCACCTGCCCTGTGGCCTCCAGGTGCCATTTTCCAAGTCCATCCACCCAACTAAAATACAGGGCTGTGCCCTTTGCCCAAAACAAAAGTTATACAGTATCTCTAAATAGATGACAGAAATATGAGCATGCAAATATGGAATTATGCACATATTGAGAACTATATGAACATTAGCAAAGACAAATGATAGAAAATTGTCACTAAAACACATAAATAAACACAGGCAAAGAACAAACACAAATTAATACATAAAATGTATCTTTTTTAAAAAGAAACAAGTCAGTCTAGTGATGGGGAAAAGTTGAGTAAAACTGAAAACAATACCTCCCAAGACAGAGAAAGTGAAAAGTTTTCAAAAATCATGGATTAATGAATTTATAAGAATTTAATAAAGTACAGCATAGAAAAAGCAAATTAGGTAAAACAGGTTGTGCAATGTTCTGGGATGTAGAAGAGTATGATACTAAAAATAAAGATTGGAAGTAGAGCAAACAGCATGAATGTATAACTATCAATAAGTGGAATCAGTATTTAAAAATTAACCCAAAAAGAAAAGAAAAAAACAATACAAAAGAAAGCAAAAGGCCCTCCAGGCCCACAGGGCTTTACATCACAATTCTAGTCATTCAGGGAACAAACATGTGACTGTTTAAAGGACTGGCTCCCATCTCCAGCGAGGAATTGAAATTGCTTAAAACAGAGAGCAGGACATTGCAAGAAAGGAATAGTATATACGGATCCTATTGCTGAAGAGAAGATTAAATATATTAGCAAACTAAAGGCAGCAGAGTATTCAAAAGTTAATATATCAGGAGCACAGTGATTTTATGCCAAGACTTTATACAAGGATAACAGAGCTTTAAGAATCTACCTTTAAAGTTTAAATGTGTTGATGGATAATAACTCAAAGAACACTACATCTCTTTTTAAATTTATTTTAATGAGAAAAAATAGCAATGAGACCATTTCAAAACAGGTTAACAGGACACTTACAATAATTAGTAATTGCATATTGTTGTCTTTGTAGTAGTTATTCAGGGAACAAGATGCAGACATATTTTGTCTAGATAACGCAGACCTTTCCTCTCATTGAACTAATAGAAGGTAGCTACATCTAGCCTATTTTGCATATACATATTTTTTTTCACTACAAAATAGTCCCTTATGTGTGCCTATGCTTATAGCAGCACAATTTGTGATAGCCAAATCTTGAAACAACAAAAATACCTATCACCTGAGGAATGGATGAAAAAGTTGTGGTATTTTTATACAACAGAGTATTATTCAGCTATAAGGAATAATAAACTTGAAACCTTCATATATAAGTGGATACAACTTGAAGATATACTCATAAGTGAAATAAACAAGATCCACATGTGTAAATACCATACTGTCTCCCAAGTGTAAGAATTCAAAAGAAGAAATAAAATTGGAAGATATAACACGGTTAAATGAAAAGCAAAAACTTAAGGATTAGACATTATATATCTATATTCAGTCATTTCAAATAATGCTTTTTTAAAACTATAAATAGCATATTTTATTATAATGAAAGGTAAAACTTACAAGGGTAAAACTCAATATATAATTTTGAATAGAAAAAGGTATTCTTGGGGCCAGCCAATAATTCAGCAGATGAAAGGGCCTACAAGCCATTGGTTGGATCCCCGGACCTGCCAGGGCACACTGAGATGGCAATGGAGACTGAGCATGGTGGCCCACGCCTGTCATCCCAACTCTTGGGACACTGCAAACAGGTGGATCACTACGAATCCAATCTAGCAGTGAGACTCTGAACACCCTATAGACCCTTCCCCTAAAAAAAAAAGAAAAAAATAAAAAAGAAAGGAAAAGACATTCTTTAAAGTTATGATAAGGGCCCAGGAAGATAATTCAGTAGCTTAAGTACCTGACTGGCAAGCTCTAGGTCTTGAATTTGATCCCCAGAACAACAATAAAAAGTCATGATAAAAACAAAATGTCTACTACCACTACTTGATTTGTTTTCTTGTTTATTCATTTTTCCTACATACTTATTACAACACTGTGGATTAAGAATCTACAGTTCAAAATCTGCACTCAAAAATCAACAGCATTCTTACTCATAAACAACAAACATACCATACCTTTCACAATAGGACCCAAAAATATGAAATATTTATGACTCAATCTAATGAAGGAAGTAAAAGATTTATTCAGTGAAACTTACAATACTCTGAAAACAAGAAATCAAAGAGGATATTATTTACTCTTGGATAAGAGGAACCAACATGAAAATGACAGTATTTCCAAAATTGTTATACAGATTCAATACAACCTTATACAATTGGTACACCCTGTAGATAGATCTAAAGAAAATACTCCTAAAATTCTTCTGCAAAGGATTTCAAAAGCAGTCCTGGGCAACAGGCAGGGAAAGAGGCAACACCATCCCTGACTTGAAATTATGCTATAAAGCTACTGTGATAAAATAAGCACTGTAAAAAAAAACAACGGACTTGAAGATGAATGGAACACATTAAAATAGGTAAATACAACTCCAAACACATTCAGCCACCTTTTCTTTGACAAAGTGGCCAAACATGTTCACTGGAAGAAAGATGGACTCTAACAAATGGTGCTCGAAAAACTGGCTTTCCACATGCTTAAAACTAAAACTAGATCCACATCTATCACCATGCACTAAACTAAAGGCAAAATAGTTCAAAGACCTAAATACTAAAACAGAAGTACTAAATCCACTGGAAGAAAAAGAATGCAGAAATCTTGAACAGATAGGGGAAGTCAAAGAGTTTCATCAACAGAAACCAAAATGCACAGGAAATATTCAAAATAATTAACTGGGATCTCATGTTTTTTGAACATTTTCTGCACATCAAAAGAAATCACCCACAGAGTAAAAAGAAAACCCACAAATTAGAAAAAACTATAGCTTCCTATCCCTCAGATGAAGACCTTCTATCTCAAACACATAAAGAAATCAGGCCCCCAAACTTCAAAGACCCAATAAAATACAGACATTTGAGATGAATACACACTTCTTAGAGGAAGAAATACAAATGGCAAATAAATAAATACAAGAAAAATGTTCCCCAGCATTGATCGTTTAAAAAATGCAAATAAAAACAATATTGCATTCCATCTCACCCAAGAAAGAGCAGCTGTCATCAAGAAAGTCGAAAAATAACAAATGTTAGAGAGGCTGTGGGGAAAAAGGGACCATTCTCCACTATCAGTAGGAGTGTAGATTGGTGCAACCCCTGTGGGGATCAGTGTGGGGATTCCTCTGAAAATGAGGGTTAGAGATCCCATTCAACACCGGGTATACTTCCCGAAGAACTGAAAATATTACACTGCAGTGATGTATGTTCATTCATCTTTAAAGCAGGGCAGTTTGTCATAGATAAATCTTGGAAACAACCCAAATGCCTATCAACTGAAGAGTGGACAAAAATATGTGACATTTTTAAAAAATTATAAAAAAAAGATGTGGTATTTTTATGTAATGGAATATTACTCACTTATAAAGAAAGATAAACTTGAGGCTTTTATACATAAATGGATGCAACTAGAGACCATCCTCATCAATGAAATAAATCAGAGCCATATTTGGAAGCATAATACTATCTCCCTGGTGCAAGAACTTGAATGAGTAAATAAAATGCAAAAGGTACAATAGATACTGTGTAAGGGAAAGAAACTGCTGAAAAGGAAAGGATAACTGGGACGAAGGACAGAAGAAAAGGAAGATATGTATGATTTCTATTGCTTTATTGAAAGACAAATTTAATGTTTAATTTTTGGTCTAGTTTTCCATGTTTATATCTGATAACCTGAACAAGTACTCTGAAGACAACAATATGCAGTATATCACGTATTGTAGAATTCCTATCATCTTGTTTTTTGAAATTCTGGATCATCTCTAAAGTGTTAATTATTTTTTATTCTTTTTAAGAGTTAAAAAAAAGAATACAGAATTTTTTTTATATTTTTAATGTATTTTGCTGTTGCAGGGCTTCATTAGGCAGCTCAGACTCATGGGAACCCTCCTGCTTTCAGCCTCCCTGGCGATGGGATTACAGGCATGCACTACTATGTCCAGACTCTGGCTGACTCAGCCCATCCTGACGGCAGGGCTGGCACAACATGTGGTGCTGGGGATTGAACCCCGGTCCCTGCGCTTGTCTAAGCTTTCCTAAAGAGGTGCTGTAGTCCTCTGAGCTATCTCACTGGCTGCTAGCATAAATTTTAATAACTAGAATCATTAGTCTGTTTATTTTTTTTTTTTGGTTAGTGTGTTTATATGCATGGAAAACCACAGAGAATCTAGGGCTAAATAAATGGAATCAAGAAAATTCAGCAGATTTATAAATATAAAATTAATATACAACAGCTGATTGTATCCCAATAAATTATTAGCAGACAGAAAAACTTAATCATAAAATATCACTTGGAAAAAAAAACACAAATGCTTATTTTTAAGAATTAAACTTAACAGTTGATATGCAACAACTTTACAAGTAAGCAACTGAAATGATTGAAAGAAATGAAGATTGAGTGAAGACAGTACGTGAGCATAGGGAGATGTGGAAGTGAGTGTGTTGCAGAGCACAAGTTACTGGGATGAGCAATATAAAACAGATGAATAAACTGCAATACATATTCCAGAAACAAGCTCAGACATAGACAGGCAGGCAGGGAGGCAGGCAGGCAGACAGACAGACAGACAGACAGACAGACAGACAGACAGACAGACAGACAAATAAGGAGGTGACCTATGACAATAGCAACTTTGCAAGGCACTTGAAAAATGCTGACATATTTGATAAAATGTTTCAGAAAAATACTTTTCAAAAATCTTATAAAAATTTAAGTCACTGATAATCATTTTATCCCTCTTGGTAAAGGTGAGATAAAAATATAAAGAAAGAAATAAAAATTTAAACATACTAGTGGAATTTATACTCATATCCATGTAAAGATAAGAGGTACCCACCCATAATGAGCAGTTAAAGACTTGACAAAGCATAGGAAATATATGCATCTTCACATTGGGCAATAGGCAGCTCAGAACTGTTATCCTTTTTTACAAGACAGAAATAGGTGAACTCTCATCATCACTTTCTGACTCCAGCCAATTTTCAGACTTCACTGAAAGGAGGGGAACCAAGAAAAATACTGTAGACTTTCAGATGGAGATAGAGATTGTACACGCAAGGGCAGAATAGGTTGGAATTTATAGGACAAACTTAGTGGAAAGAGAAAAACTCATCCTGAACTTTAGACTGATTACTTTTTTTGCAAATCAAGAGCTGAAATTCAACAAGGCTAGGAACAGACTATGTTCAGGACAATTACCATCCAGTTGTACCTGAAAAATCTCCCTTCACAAGCAAGAAAATTCTAGTTCCTGCCAGCTTTGGTAGCATCCCAAGAAAATAAGATTATAGAAAATAGAAAGAAGTGAAAATGCAATGACCCTAAAGTTAAGACTTAAAGTGTGTGTGTGTGTGTGTATATATATATATATATATATTTTGGTTAGTGTTATATTAGCCTTTAATATATATATATATATATATATATATATATATATATATATATTAGCCTTTAATATGTATATATATTAGTCTTTAATATATATATATTAGCCTTTAATATATATATATTAGCCTTTAATATATATATATATATAGCATAAATCAAGCTTTGAAACATCAAGATGATTCTTAGTAGTATAAATACCAGTTTGTGCACCTGCACATTATGCTTCCAAGCCAAACAAACAAACAAAAAACCAAAAATTTTAGAACTCAAAAATCAAAGAAGGACACAATGTATAAAGCTCAACCAATAATTAGGAGAAACAGGAAACTGTTCCGTTCATTGCCAGGCTGGAAAGAAAAACTCAATTAAAACTCATTTATAATAAAAGCCATCGGGGACCACTCCAGATCCACCTACCCCAGGCCCTGTGAGTGTGTGGGAGAGCTTCTATTCTCTCCTGCGCCCATTGGACAAGGCCAGGCCCACAGTGTGAGAGAGACCTTTCCACGTGTTCTGCAGACCTCCCCCGCCCCCCAGAGCCAGCACAGCCCACCCTGTGAGTGAGAACATCTACCACATTCTTAGGAGCCCTTCACACCCACCCAGGCCTAGTGAGTGTGTGGGAGACCTTCTGCACTCTCCGGTCCTACCCTATACCCCTTCAGACCCATCCCAGGCTTGGCACACAGGCCTTGTATGCACCCCTGCACCTGAAGTCCCTACAGAGAGACTAGGATCAAAACCACGCAGCCAATCCAGGAGCAGAACATCTTGCCAGAAGTTCACGACAGGTTCACCTCCAAGGGCAGCAGCAAAAAGGAGCTGAGCACGTAGCCCAACCCAAGCCAGGCACAAGTGGATGAACTAGAACCTGGTATATCAACACCTGAATTTTAGTAGGTGCTGAGATTACAACTACACCAAAGCTCTATACTAAAGGTCAGTGGACAGTGCTACACAAAATGAAAAAGGGAAGGAGCAAAATGCAATCTCAGGTCCTGAGCTCAGCCAAAACAACTGCAGAGGACATTAGCATAGCTAAAATGTCTGAATTAATAGAGGCTGAAGGAAAAAAACAACAGCAGAAACATACAGAGAAACTCAGATCAGAATTAATCTCTGGAATGAAAAAAGAAATCTCAGAATTATGAGCACCTGGAATAATCAAATACAGAAACATATAGAGGAAATTAGATCAGAAAGAAACTCTGGGTCTGGGGAAATGGCTCAGTAGAATAAGCACTTCCCTGGCAAGTGCAAGGGCCTGAGTTCAATTCCTTGTTCCACCAAAAAAAAAAAAAAAAAAAAAAAACGAAAGAAAGAAACTCTGAATTAAAAGAATTAATAGCTATGGTCATCCACTAGGTAAATAATTATTGAATCTTTGATATAATTCAGCTATAAAAAAACCTGTAAATATAATTTCATGTATGCACCTTGTACAATACCAAAACGTTATGAAAACAGTTTGCAATGTATTAATTCATCGACTCTGTATGGTTAAGGTGTCTTGAAACTGTCTGATTGACATTTGTATTTTAATAAA
>PVKA01001050.1:0-71460 GCA_004027165.1 Ctenomys sociabilis
TAAAGCAAGACTTACATAACAAAAAATTGTAACTTTTGTATCTGATGAGGTCAGTCAAGTCCCCTCAGGGTTTGTCCTGTAACCTTTATTTTAGGCATGAAGAAGTGAAATTTCTAGTCATTGGTATGATACATTTTTTTTCCCTGAAATATCTTCAATCTGTCCTAGATTATGGCTGTGCATGTGGAATGTGAGCCTGCTACTGGACAGAGGGTTCTGGTCCATTAGTCCTGGCTGAACTTTATCATCCAGTGGGGCTCTTCTTCTCTTTCCACAGTTCCTGCTGGAGTATAGGCAAGCAAGAGAGCCCACGCCTGTGACCCTCATTCCCTTTACTGATGTGTTTCTCCTCCAAGCACTTATCACCTCCTCATAGAATACTTAATTTTTCTGAGTTTCTTTTTAATATTAATCAGTAGGATATTGACTACAACATGATATGCTAAAAGCTCCACTGGTACATAAATTATAGGAATACAGGGATCTTTACCTACTTAGTGCCATGCTGTACTCCAAGGAACAAGAATGATCTTGGGCTAGTAATTGATGCTCAATAACATCTAAGTAAATCAATCTATCAATCAATGATATACACATGGCCATCATGTCTGAACGAGTTCCCTTACTTTATCACCTCAGGATTTTGAAAGTAGGCAAGAAATGCTCAACATGTTTGACCTGCTCTTTTCATCCCAATCTTTCTAATAGAGTTGAGAAAATATACAAAATACTGACCAAAATTAATTTGTCTGTAATACCCTCCCTTACATAAGATACTGAGAATTTCAAGATATCTCACATATGTAACATTTTTTAAAAATTCTATGTCAACTACTATATTATCTCAATCTTTACTGCATTACCAGTGAGGCAAGCAATATATTATAACCACTGTAGACAAGGACAATTTAGGGTTCCTTCTATGACACTTCAGAGTCCTTGATCCTTCCTTCCAGCCCCTACACTTTCGGCCAATGAGTCTCCCCCTTGTAAGACAACTGCTGTTAAAAATATTAATAACTAATTACCAATAGCTCTCTGAAGTAAGTTTCTCTTATTTCTCTTTTACAATAAATCAAGATTCAAATAGGTTAGGAAACTTGTCCAAAGTAACACAGGTAGAAAACCCCAAAGATGAATTCTATACTTTCTTAATTTAATCAGTGCAGTGGTCAGGAAACTAGGGCTTGTGCTCAAATTCCACTTGCCATGTATTTTGATAAAAAGTTTTATTGGAACACCATGTTTATTTACTTACACATTCCCAGTGGCTGCCTTTCCCTGCTTCAAAAACAGAGTTGAATAGTTGTAACAGAGACCATCTGGGCTGTGGCAAGTCTTGAAATATTTACTATTTGGCCCTTCTACACTAAACGATTGCTGACCTCTAGTTTAGTGCTTTACTCCAGAGCTCAAGCTCTTGGGAATCACACTAATGGCTAGTTGTCATTTGATGGTTGTTTATATTGCTTTCTGAGACATGTGGAAGAAGGATTTCACTTTATCTTCTCAGTAAAAGTGGATCTACCTGAAAAAGCGACGCTGCATGTAGTACAGTCACAGGGTTCTTCATGAGAAGCTATTGCTCACATTGGACACACACTAGTTACACAACCAGTATGTGATGGGTTGAGTTGGAGTGTTTCACCCAGGTAATCCAAAGATAAAAATTTCTCTAGGACAGGTGGCCTCAAAGACCCTAGCAAATTCTGGGTGCTTCCTACCTGAGCTTCACCAGAGAAATCCTTCTCACTAAGCCAGAGTCAGTCTGTCTCTCTCCAGATAGAAGACAACTCCACACCCCCAATGGCCTTATTACAACTGGAGCCTGCCACACCCCAAGTGACAACAATACCAATAGTGTATCTCTGTCTAAAGGCAACTGCTAAGGCCCTTTCTTCTTGGTGATCTTGTCTTCCACAGACCACCATTAGCCCTTTGGAAAATGCCATTGAAACCATGTCCACAGCCAATGAGAAGATACTGATGATGATCAACCAGTACCAAAATGATGAGAGCCTCCCCATCAACCCACTGTCCATGCTCCTGAATGGGATTGTAGACCCTGCTGTCATGGGTGGCTTCGCCAAGTATGAAAAGGTGAGTGCTTCTACTCTCCAGGCCCCAGAAGGGAACTTGGGAAACAGCCTGTTGACCCCTCTTCTGACTATATCACACCTGAGCAGGCTTGGGCAGAACAGAGATTTGGAGCATCTTACCCTTGGGTAGTATACAGCTGCAGTTGTGTTCTCTTTGTCCTACTGTGGCTTCCTAACACAGCTTAGTTGGACATCATGTATCTCCCAGAGATTTATTTTTAGTGTCCCATCTTAGCTGATCTCCCAACTCCTTCCTACCCATATTCCCCATTCATGCAGTGGCAGGAGGGAGCCTCAGAGCCCCCTGGGAAGATGCAGGTGCTCTGTTAAAGAAATGCTTTCTGACAACTGTAGGCTGGACCTTAAAACACAGAAACCACAAATCTAAGTACATGACACTTAGTAAATCGATTGTTTCCACAGAGGGTTTGAAGTAACATACACAAATGCAAACAAGTTAATTGCAGAATCTATCAGAGTATAGAATGCCTCAAAGATCAATGCTGAGGTGGGGTAGAATCTAGGTCTCCAGGTTATAAGGTCTGTGGAGAAACCCTCACACATTTAAGGCACAGATTTTATTTTTGACCATCTTGATGTCAATGGAAAAGGAGAAAATACCCATCAGTTGCATAAGCCATATTGTCCACCAGAGGGAAAATACCAATTGTTCAATAGGAAAACAGCTTTTTCTGGGTTTGAATTAGAATAGAAATTCCTTTGACTTTCACCTGGTGGACCCTGAAGAATGGATTCCTCATTCTAATAAGTTTCATAACAAATTCTCCACTGTCTTTCCTATGTCATCCATTCATAGCAAATGCAGAATACCCACAGTAGTGTAACTCACATCATAATTTCCATCACCCCATGAGTACTTGCAGCTACCCTCAGATATCTCACATGGTCACCTTTTGCTCAGCTGCAAGGAATAATGTATATGTCTGTGTACAGGCAAACAATAAGAGTTGGGGAGCTGTCAGGCAGATCACTTGCATTGAGGGAGACTGTGAGGCAAGCTTGAACATGCATGCACCAGGTGAAATTTCTATATTGAGCTTTTTTTTTAACCTCAGAGCAATGCTCTCCAATTTGAGATGAATTGAAATGTCCTGCAGCTTTCTTCGCAGAAGCCTCCATACCCATTCCCAGAATCTGATTCTATCAGTGCGGGTTGGCTCCAGAGAACTTGTACTTCTTATAAGTTTCCAGGGATGCTGTTGGGTCAGGAAATACTTGGAAAACGACTTCCCTGGAGATTGCAATCCATTCCCAGCAAGTGCTGCTGAAGTCCCCAGGGAAGAAGGACGACGTCAGGTCCTACAGCCCCAGATCATCCAGCCATCCAAACACTGTAACATCATCCCTGCTCCTCTCATATAGAATCTTCTCTCTGTGCCTGAGATACTTGGATCCACTCCAAATGAACAGGAAATTTTAAACCCCCATCTTGCCCACCTCCCACCACACAGGCCTTCTTTACTGAAGAATACACCAGAGACCACCTTGAGGACCAGGACAAGCTGAGCCAGCTCAAGGACCTGATTGCGTGGCAGGTAAAGTAGAACTGGACGGCAAAACATCCTGCCTTTTTGCTTTTTCTTCAGTTCATTGGCTCTCCAGCTGACCTCTGGCTGGCCTGTCCTCCCACCCTCTTCTGACTGTATCACACCTGAGCAGGCTTAGCCAGAGCAGAGATTTGGGGTATCTCACCCCTGGGTGTTATACAGGTACCAGTCAACAGTGCTATGCTGGAGGTTGCTACAGTTGCTTTCTTTCATGTTGAACTCAAATGGTGTGGTTTTCCACAGTGGGACTCAAATGAAGTAGTGGGGGGCTACACTTGTACTCAGCTTGTGCCAACCAGATAATAGAAGACTTGGGCTCCAACTCCCACCTGTTCTCCTTCTAAGGCTGACCCAGTTTGCTGCAGACGAAGCTTGATGGATGCCAGGTTTTGCAAGTAATTGAAGTCTGTTTGACTGGTTCTCCCCATCAAAGAACCTACATCTGTCCAAGCGTTGCTCAGCTCTCTGTTCCCAGCTTGAAGAATTGCCTGTTGTCTGGAGCTTTGCCCCTTCTCTCCGTGAATCCTTCTCCCTCAGACTCTTCCTTTCCTCCTCCTCCTCCTCTCTCTCTCTCTCTCTCTCTCTCTCTCTCTCTCTCTCTCTCTCTCTCTCTCTCTCTCTCTCTCTCAGGAGCTCTTTGCTTCTATCCCTTCCCTGTCTTTTGCATCTCTCTGCTGCCCTCCCCTTAACATCCTATTTATTCCTCTCTGCCTTCCCTTCTCTCTCCCTCTCTGCAGAAGAAATAAGCAACTAAATCTGTCCTATAGGGGCTTTCAAAGGACCAGGACCAGGGCAGCAACCTCCTAGACATCTGCTAGGTCTGGGCTATCTGCAGGCCATGCAGCACACTCTAGAGGTGACTTGGAGCAGTGTTTGTCTGGGCAAAGAGCATCAGCCAAGGGCAGAGAGACTTTAAGGCTTTCTGTTCTCCTCTTCTTCCTCTTCCTCCTCCTCCTCTTCCTCCTCTCCCTCCTCCTCCTCTTTTCCCATCTCTCCTCAATCTTTGTCAGTCACTGTACAAAGAAAAGCAAGATTTTGTGGTAGGAAGTTTTTATTACTCTAGGGAAATCAGGGAATAAGAAGTATTGGGTGCAGCTTTTTCTCTTAAAATAAGAATTCCTAATTCAGGTCCTTCTCTGCTTCTACCAGTTTATGCAAAGCGGGCTTTAAAAATGAACCATGGAGCAATGCAGAGAAGTACTTTTTCTCAGGGTATTTTTTTTGTGTCTGAAATTTTCTCTCCCTGTTCACTTTGTGCCACCAGTGAAAACAAACAGATGGGGTCTCTCCTATCCTTGGGGTCATCATACCTTTTGATATGCAGATAATGTCATTGTTCCTTCCCACTCTCTACTCAGAAAGCAGGAAGGTCAGAAGGTTCTCTTCTTTGGATATTACTGGGACCTTGGTTCCACTATTGGCTGTCCACATCAATCCAAAGCACTGTCTGGACCTTTCCATGAAGCCCCACTTCTCATTGCTGTGGACTCTACATGCTGTCACTACTGCACCCAAATGATAGCACATCTTATATCATGGCTGATACAAGGGTACATCTTCCAAGAAAATTCTATCCAAGACTTGGAGCTAACTGAGGCTCCAAGTAAGTAGATTCACAGCAGGCTTTAGGTGTCACCACTTCTAAGGGTCCTTGTCTAGGTGCCTTCAGACAGCCCTCCTGTGTCTACCTTTCTCCATAGTGCTACACATCACCCAATGCCACTGGGTCACAGAGCCTGCTTCCCCCCAAAGGAGCATGCTCTTGCCTGTACCCCTCCTACTCCTACTCAGCAGCCAGGTACTCTGACTATGGGCATGCACATTCAGGAGATGCTCCATGATCATGGCGAAGGTGCCCTTTTTTCTTTCTTTCTTTCTTTCTTTCTTTCTTTCTTTCTTTCTTTCTTTCTTTTTTTTTTTTTTTTTTTTTTTTTTTTTTTTTTTTTTTTTTTTTTTTTTTTTTTGGCAGAACCAGGGAATGATTTTAGGCCTTTGTGCTTACCAGGCAAACATTTATTCTACTCAGTCATCTCCCTGGCCTTCTTTTTTTCATTATTGTAGCAAATTACCTCTGTCTCATCCCTTTTTTTCTTTTCATTCTTACAACCCTTATTATTGAACCTCAACTGTGTCCCAGGCATAGTATCTGGCAACAGACATACAGTGGTGTACAGTAGGAGGTGACTCCCTTACAGCTAGAGTTGAACCCTAGATACTAGCTTTGGCAAAGCTATGTACAGTTTGGTTTTCTAAAACAGTGAGATCCCTAGATTTCAAAGGTGACCAAACCAACAAATGCTATAGTTTTCAAAGTATATTTTGTGTTCCATATTTTGCATACTTCATGATTAATAACTTCTTAGCTGTTCTTTGTAAATGCTATTTTTGTCATAGAATGATGTCCACAGCATAGCCGTCTTGTAAACTTTTTTTATGATATTTTACACACAGATAGATGTGCATAAAGTTATACAGCTCACTGATCGCATCCCGATATAACCACCACATTGATTAAGATGCAAAATTTTCCTGATGCTCCTCATCGTACCTATGCCCCCTTGTGAGCATTGCCATCCCTCCCAGGACTGAATTTCCTGCTTTTACAATAGTCGTTTACTTTTTAAAAAATGTTTTGTTCCTGAAGCATTCATTCCTAAACACCATAGATTACTTTGGATTATTTTGGACCTACAAATTTAATGAAAGCAGTATAGTCATTTAAATCAATTTCATATTTGTGAAATTCATTCATTTTGTTGCTCTTGGCTTAACACTTAGTCATTTTTTGCCCTACTGTAATGTAAACAAGTGGATGGTGACAAAATGTGGAAAAAAAGATGTGGTATATTTATATAATAGAGTATTTCTCAGCTATAAAGAAAAATAAACTTGAGACTTTTATAGGTAAATGGATTCAATTAGAGACTATACTCAAAAGTGAACTAAATCAGACCCACATTTGTAAACATGGTATTGTCTCCCTAGTGGAAGAACCTGAATGAGTAAATAGAATCCAAAAGGTACAGTAGATATTGTGAAAGGGAAACAACTGCTCAAAAGGAAAGGACAGATGGGATTAGGGAAGGGAAGAAAGGGAGGAAAGGGGGGGAACGCACACACATGCACACACACACACAGAACAGCTAAGATAATTGTCCTACTAACTTCCATTGGTTTATTAAAAGGGATAGCTAATGCTTAATTTTTTGACCAATTTTACATGCTCATATCTAGTAACATTAACTACTTTGAAGACAACAACATGCAATACAACAACCATTGTTGAATTCTTTTTAATTTATTTTTTATTATTTTATTGAAGTACAAATATCAATAAGACAGTTTTAAGACATCTTAACAGGATGGATTCGATAAATTAATACATTGCAAACTGTTTTCATAATGTTTTAATATCATAGAAGGGCATATATGCTATTATACTTACAGACATTATTATAGCAGATGTCTCTTATCAGTAATTTGAGTGTAGCTGTCCACATATCCTATTTTTTATACCTGAATTATATCAAAGATTCAATAATTAATACTTTCTACCTTATTTTCCTAGTGGTTGTCCATAGTACTAGAAGCTGACATAATATCCTGTCCAACCACCATTAGTGCAAATCTTGCCTCTCATAGGATTATGTAGAAGCACAGCGTTATCTATGCCAACTGTACTGTATATACACACACACCATGATTCTTCCTTTCTATACCTCTTCCTTGCTCTACACCTGTCAGAGATGGGCACTCCATTGTCATTCAACCAATTTAGGTGCCTGAACTCGATGACACAATCCAACACAGTCCAGCATTCCACAACAATAGTGAGTTATCTGAAGAAGTTGTTGACCATAGCCATTTACAGCTCAACTTATTATTATGGCCCCGCATTGTGTACCTCATTTTTATACTTTTCTGCTCGATGGTTAAGACCTAGATAGAGCAGGACCTATCTATCAAAACATGTAATTTTTGTTTCTGATGAGGCCAGTAAAGTCCCCTCAGGGTTTATCTTATAATCCTGTACCTTATTCTGCAGATCCTTTGTCTGTGTCATCCATGTGGATGAGTCACTGCCAATGCTTGACCAGTTTGCTTTCTGTGAGAGCCTGAGAGAAAGTTATCTCTCCATGTGACTCCCCCCAGGCACACTATAGAACTTCAATCTCTTTCCTCTGTGGCTCCATAATCTCCTTGTTCAGAAAATTTGGGGCTCAACTGAGTTTCACGATGTTACAGTACGAGTTCTCAGTATGTCCTGAGTCTTCGCTGACCTTGTATTTGACGAACAGAAGTTTGTGATTTTGATAAGGTCTAGTTTATCCCATTTTAAATGATTAGATTTGGGAGCCACTTTAAGAAATGTTACCTCAAGTTAATGAAGCATATTCAGGATGTTTTTGAAGTTGAATTGTCGCATCTTATCCACTGAGGTAAATGATCTATTTTGGTAACATGAAGTAACAGGGAGATTACTTTTCCATGCAGACTTCCAACTGCTGTACCACTATTTCTTGAAAAACCTATTTTCTTCGCTCTTGGTCATATCTGTGTTGATCTGTTTCTTGACTTTCTATTTTGTTCCATTTGTCTATTTTTCATGCTTGTACCCAAGCTGCACTATTTTAATTACTATAGCTTTATAACAAGTCATGAGATCTAGTAATGAAAATACTCCAAATTGTTAATTATTTTGTGTATTCAGTACAGGGTCTACAGGGTCTCACTATACAGGTCGGACTTGTAGTGATCCTCCTCTTGTCAGCCTTCCAAGCTCTGGAATTATACCCATGCACCACCACACCCAGGCTCATTCACCATCCCAGCAGGCCCTGGGGGGTGCGACTGGCACAGCACACTGAGGATTGAACCCCGGTCCCTGTGCCTGCTTAAGCAGGTGTTTCAGGCCACTGAGCTATCTTTTATTTTTCAATTAATTTTATTGAGAAAGAAATAGCAATGAGACAGTTTCAAAACAGGGTAGTAGGAGTTACAATAATTAACACATTGCATAGTGTTGTCTTTGTAGTGACAGTTCACAGTACAAGATACAGACATGATGTAGTACAAATAGTATTTTCTTCTCATTGAACTAAGAGAAAGTAGCCATATATCTATCCTATTTTGTATATACAGATATATATTTTTTCACTACAAAATGGTCCTTTATTTGTATCCCACTTTTTTGTTTAGTTTTGTCAGAGATGGGTATTCCATTGCCATTCAAATATTGTAGGGGTGTGAATTCAGCAAGATAATCCAATATAGTCCAGTAGTCCATAATAGTAGTGGGTTATCCATAGGACTGGCAATGTCAGAAGTTGTTGACTTGAGCCTTTTACAGCTCAGCATATTAATATGGCTTTACTTTTTATACTTCATTTTATACTTTTCTGCTGGATGGTTCAAGATAAAGAAAGACCTATATAACAAAAAACGTAACTTTTTCTGTCTGACAAGGTCAGACAAATCCCCTCAGGATTTACCCTGAAGCCCTGTACCACAGTTTGTAGATCTTTTGTCAATGTCAGCCATCTGGATGAGTCACTGACATTGTTTGACCAATTTGCTCTCTGTGAAATCCTGAGAGAATATTTCCAAATTTTCTGTTCAAGGAGATTATGGAACCACAGAGGAAAGTGATTGATGATGTAGAGTGTGCCTAAGGAGAGTTACATAGAGAGAATACACAGAAATTTAGAAATATAACTCTGTACAACATTGTAGCAGGACAGTCCTATGGCATTTTCTTTTCTTGTCTCTTGTTTTCTTTTATTACCATTTTTTTAAACAAACATTTACCTGAAAGAGAGTATAGTAGTAATTGATATGACATTAGGAGCAGTAGGCATTTAGAAGACCAGAATGACAGGCATTCCAAGCACGACCCCACTATCACACATTGCTATCTTTAGTGCAGTTGCTTAGTTCACAGGTATCAGCATATATAGTTAGTCAGAGTGAGAATCCTACCACTTAACTGCAAGTTTCAAAAACCTGATGGAGATTCTCAGGACCATTGCCTTCACAATCTTGTGTACATAAATATATGGTTTTGCCCCTGTCATGTCTCCTAGCTTTTCTCCTTGTCCCTTGTTCATTGTTCAATCTTTAAATTCTTGCTTTCCTTTTAGTTGTGTTATATCTTTCAATTTTTATTTTTTCTCTTGAGTTCTTAGGGAGACTATATGATACACATGTGGGTCTGGTTTATTTCACTTATGAGTATATCTTCAAGTGGCATCCACTTATATATGGAGGCTTTGAGTTTATCATTCTTTATAGCTGAGTAATGCTCCGTCGTATAAAAACACCACATCTTTTTCATCCATTCCTCAGGTGATGGGCGTTTTGATTGCTTCCAAAATTTGGCTATCACAAATTGTGCTGCTATAAATATAGGTACACATGTATCCCTATGATATGATGTCTTCAGTTCCTCTGGGAAAATTCCCAGTAGGGGTAGAGCTGGCTTGAATGGGATTTCCAGTCCGAGCTCCTTAAGGAGTCTCTGCACTGATTTCCATAATGGTTGCTCCAGACTATATTCCCACCAGCAGTGGAGAAGGGTTCCTTTTTCTCCACAGCCTCTCCAACATTTGTTGTTAGTTGATTTGTTTATGATAGCCATTCTTTCTGGGGTGAGATGTTATCTCAGTGTTGTCTTAATTTGCATTTCACAGATGGCTAATGATGTGGAACATTTTTTCACGTATTTATTAGCTTCTAGAATTTCTTCCGCTGAGAAGTGTGTGTTCATCTTGGATGCCCATTTCTGGGTTTTGGGGCTTTAAATTTTGGGACCCTAATGCTTTTTAATTCTTTATAAATTCTAGAGAGAAGACCTTTCTCTGAGTGCTTATTCCACTGAGCTATCTGGCTGGCCCCTTTTGTTGTTTTTCAACTCAAGCTTATGTCTAGGTTTGTCTTCAAAGCCATTTGTAAAATGTATATGTAAATTTTAATAGCATCTTGTCAATTTTTACAACTCCCCTGTAACACATTAATAATACTTTAATATGTTAATTTGAAGAGAATTGCTCTCTTACCAATATTGAGCCTTCTAATACACAAAAATGGACTGTCTGTTTCATTTTACTGAACAAAGCTTTGTAGTTTCAGTGTACAGCCTTTGCACATATTTTATGAGATTTATTACTAGGTACTTGATGTTTTTAATTCTATCATCAATACTATTGGTTTTGCTTCTTACTTTGTCAATATAAATACTTTCAGATAGTCTGTTCCAGTTGCTCAGTGCCACAGTGGGCTGTTTCTCATCACTGAAAACTCTAAAATGTTCCCCATCACTGGACAACATGTGCTGAAGTAACCTTCCTTTCCAATCTTATACCAATTATTTAGTTTTTCTGTTTCATTGTACTGTGATAAAATTCAGATCTAGACCCATGCCTATGACCGTGTACAAAGCTGCAGTCAAAATTTAAATATTAAAAGATTTAAATATTAAAACAGAAACACTAAATATTATGGACAATGATGTCGGTAGAAATCTTAAAGACATAGAGGTAGGTAGAGAGTTCATGAACAAAAATGAGACTGCATGGGAAATACTTCAAAGAATCAATAACTGGGATCTCATCTTTTTGAAAAGTTTCTGCATTTCAAAGCAAGTCTCCAACAGGGTAAGAAGAAAAACAGCAAACTGGAAAAATTTATAACTGACTGCCCCTCAGACAAAGGACTTCTATCTAGAATATACAAAGCATTTTTCAAAAATCAGGCACCCAAAATTCAAAGACCCAATCCAAGATGAATATACACTTCTCAGAGGAACAAATACAAGTGGCAAGTAAATAAATATGTGAAAAAATGTTTAATATCATTGGTCATTCAAGAAATTCAAATTAAAACAACACTGAGATTCCATCTTACCCCAGAAAGAATGGCTAACATCAAGAATTTAGCCAATAACAAATGCTAGACAGGCTTGGAGAAAAAAGAACCCTTCTGCGCTGATGGTGGGAGTGCAGACTGATACAGCCACTATGGAAATCGGTGTGGTAATTCCTTAAAAAGCTAGCATTGGAGATCCCATTCAAGCTAGCCATTCCCCTCCTGGGTATTTTTCCAGAAGAACTAAAAACCTCATGCTACCACAATATATGTGCACCCATGTTTATAATGGTGCAATTTGTTATAGCTAAATCCTAGAAAGAAACCAGATGCCCATCAACTGAAGAATGGATAAGGAAGATGTAGTTTTTTTACACAGTGGAGTATTATTCAGCTATAAAGCAGGATAAATTTGAGTCTTTTGTTGGTAAATGGGTGCAACTAAAGAATATATTCTTAAGTACATCAGACCCATATGTACAAATATTGTATTGTCTCCTTAGTGTGAAAACCTAAAAAAGAAAAATGGAATCTGAAGGTTACAATAGACACTAGGAAAAGGGAATGAACTTATCCAAAAGAAAAGTTACTGAATTAAAGAGAAAGACAGGACAGAGAGTGGGAGAAAGAGATTTATCTATGTATGTAAGCAGCATGGTTTGAACAACTGTACTGTGTATTTCTGCTAGTCTATAGAAGGAACTGGTTAATGTTCTGTTTCATCTCTTTATCAATTGTTTTCCCCTTTTGTCTTCTTAATTTCTTGTACATTGCTTCTTCTAATTTTAAATGCATATATCTGCTAATAGGAGTAACTGGTTGGAAGACAACACTATGTGTTACAACAAATACTATGAAATTCACATTACTTGGTTAGGTGAAAAATTATATCACTTGTAATCCTTTTCACTCTAATTTGTATATTCTTTAAAAAATGTGCATTCCAGTCTCAATATTTCACAATCAGTATTTCACACTAGTGGATGTTTTTAAAATGTTCCATTCTATGCCTAGCTTGTTATGAATATTTAATTGTAGCAAATCTCTTTTATAAATGTATTGAGGTACACCTTTATTTTGCTAATACAGTGGACTAAATGAGTTCATTTTGGAGTATTAAGCCAACCTTTCGCATATCAAGTAAGTCCCACTTAAGAATAATATATTATAATTTTAAATTTAATTTTGAAATATATTTACAAATGTGTCCTTTACGAGTTTTGTATTTATTCTTAAAAGAAGTATTACCCTGTGATTTTCTTTTCTTACCCTTGCTCATTTTTTCAACAAAATTACCCTGAAGAAGTGAAAGAATATTTCTGTATTTCTCCATTTTTTTTGGAAGAGAGTGCAGTTGGCACTTATTTATAATCTAAATGTTTTCTAGAACTTATCAGTGCTGCCATATGGACCAGGGAAGTTTTGAAATATGTATTCAATTTGAGTTTTCCAGTTTTCTATTTCTTATGTGTCCTAGTTGATAAATTGTAGTCTTTTCTAGGCAATTTTTCATTTTATCTAAATGTTAAATTTATTGAAAAATCTTTATATCTTCTGATTTTTTAATTGGGAGGAGTGTTTGAGCAGGGTTCCTCTATGTAGTTTGGGCTGGCCTAAACTCCCTGTGTAGTCCAGGCTGTCTTCTAACTCAGAGCGTCCTTTTGCCTCAGCCTCTCAAATGCTGGGATTACAGGCATGTGTCACCACACACAACCTATCATCGTATTATACTTATACTTTCTAGAATGATATTTTTTTCAATCTTGATATTGGTTTGTGCTACACTATTATTTCTGTGATTAGTCTTTTTAGGGATTTATCATTTTTTTCCTTTCAAAGAACCAATTATTGATCTTGTTAATCCTCTACATTTTATTTTTATTCATGTCTATTCTTACCTATTCCTTTTGTTGAGTGTGATTTCCTTTGCTTTAAAATTCTTCAGATTTAATTTTATGACTTTTCAGTATAAGAATGGTCTTTTAATTGAGACATAATTGGACATCTTTATGTGGTATGTTATAGTAATTCAGCATGTGTGCATACTGTGTAATAGTCAAATTAGGGTGATAAGCATTTCTATCTCTTTGACCATTAATTATTTTTATATGTTGGTATTTCACACTCTTCTCACTTTGAAATACATCCTAGAGTGTTAACCTCTAATTACCCTACTGGCTAAAGAAGCACTGGCAAGTACTCCTCAGTTCTGTATTTGGGTACCGCTTGTGATAGCTCTCTGCATCCTTGCCAGCATGTTTCTTTTGGATGATGGTCATTCTAATCAGGGAGTGATGATGTCTCACTAGGGTTTTGGCTTGCGTTTCCCTGGTGAACAGAGAACTTTTTCATGTACTTCCTAGTCATTCTTCTGTGAAGTATCTACTTTGGAAAATACCTGTTTAGTTCTTCAGCCACCTTTTTAGTTGGATTGGTTGGGCTTTAGTGTTCAACTTTTTTCAGTTTCTTATATATTCTTACTATCAATTCCTTGCCATATAAATAGTTTTCAAATATATTCTCCCATTCTGTAGGCTGTCTCTTAATTATAATTGAATATTTGTTGCTTTGCAGAAGTTCTTAGTTTGATAGAACCCTATTTGTCTACCTTTTTGTATGTTTATTTCTTGTGCTTTGGATTCCTATCTTAAATAAAACTCATCGCCAACATTATTGCCTTGAGATGCTGTTTTCTTACAGAAATTTCATGGTTCCAAGTTTAACATCTTGAGTGGATTTTTATATGTGGAGAGAGCAAGGGATCTAGTTTCTTTCTTCATGCCCATCCCATTTTGCCATCACCATTTATTCAAGAAATGCTTTTCTCCATTGTATGTTCTTGATGCTCTGTCAAAATGTAAATGGATTAATATCTGGATTCTCTGCTTGCTTCCACTGGTCTACATGTGTGTTTTAGGTCTGTATCATGCTGTTTTAGTTATGTTAAATTTGGGGTATGTTTTCAAGTCAGATATTATGTCTCCAGCATTGTTGTGTGTCCTCCCTTCCTCCTAACCCATCCAGGGTTACTTTGCCTAATTTTGGTCTTTTGTGGATCTATACAAATTTTAAGATTTTTTAAATGAAAGTAATTTGGTATTTTGATGAAAATTGCATGGAATCTATGTTTCTTTGGGTATATAATCGTTTTAACAATCAACACTCTTCTAATCCATGAGGGAAATACTTTGCGTTTTGTGTATATCTTCTATAATTTCTTTCATTGGTGTTTTATAATTTTCTCATTGCAAATATTTGTTTATGAAACTTAAGGTTTTTGATAAAGTATTTAAGTTTCTCTGTGTATAAAATCATGTCATCTGCAAACATGGATTATTCAACATTGCTTCCAATTCTAATGACTCTTACTTCTTTCTCTTGCCAAAGTGTTCTTGCTAGTCTTCCATCATTGTATGAAGAAAGAATTATGAAAATAAACATCCTTATTTTTTTTCCCAATGTTACAGAAAATGCTTTCAGGTTTTTCTGCATTCATATATTGGCTACAGGGTTTTTTCTCTTAATCAATAACCTTTAGTATCCTGAGTTATGTACCTTGTGTACCTAATTTTTGACATGGAGGAATATTAAATTTTAATGTGTTTTCTGTATCTCTCTAAGTGATCTTATAGTTTTGATCCTCCTGTTGATGTGTTGTATCATATTTATTGACGTTTGTATTTTGAACTGTTCTTGTATCCCTGGGATAAATCCTCCCTAGTTGTGCTGTATGATCTTTCTAATAGGTTGATGAGTTTGGCTTGCAAGTATCTTGTTTAAAACTTTTGCATCTCGTTTCATCAGGGATACAGGTCTGTTCTTTTTATGCTGTGTCTTTATCTGCTTTTGGTAGCAGAGTAATGCTGGCCTCATACAAACTTTGACAAAATTCCTTCCATTTCAACTTTTTGGAAAAGTTTAGGAAAAATTAGAACAAGTTCTTTAAATATTTTGTGGGACTTAACAGTAAAGCCATAACACTTTAGATGGGAAAAGTACTGTTTTAATCTCATTATTTATTCTTTGCCTGCTCAAATTTTATATTTCTTCTTGACTCAATTTTGGCAAATTATATGTGTTTGGAATTTTTTTATCTAGTTTTGCTAGATTTTTCCAGTGGAAAAACTTAGCGTAGAATTATTCTTAATAATTTCTTTTTTGATTTGTGTATTTGGTACAGAGTCTCACTATGCAGCTTGGACTCATGGTGACCCTCCTATTTTCAGCCTCCCCAGGATTACAGGTGTGTGCCACCACACCCAGACTCTGTCACTGGCTCAGCAGGCTAGCTCAGCACACCAGCTCAGCATGCCCCAGGGGCAGGGCCAGCATGACATATGGGACTGGGGATCAAACTATGGTCCCTGTCCTTGCCAAAGCAGGCACTTACTCCACTGAGCAATCTTGCTGGCCCATAATAATTTCTCCTATTTGTATTTTGTGGCATCATTTGTAATGTCTCTTTTTATCTCTAATTTATTAAGCCACTTCTTTTTTTCTTGACTAGCCTACCTAAACGTTTGGCAATTGTTTATCCTTTCAAAAATCTAACTCTCTGTTTCACTTATGTTTTATTTCTTTTAAATTTTGATTTATTTAGTTGTGCTTTGATCTTTTTTTCTGTTCACCAATTTTGAATTTAGTCTGTTCTTGCTTTTCTAGATGTTTGAAGTATATTGTTAGATTGTATATTTGAGATTTTTATTTTTTGTGTAACATTTACTGCTGCAAACTTTCCTCTCATTACTGTTTCCACTGTATCCCATGGATTTTGATAATTAGCCTATCATTTTCATTTGTTTCAATAAATAGTTTTATTTCCTTTTCAATTTCCTCAATTATCTATGTATTGGTATGAAATTACCAATACCAATTCTCATACCAAATTGGTATGAGAATATTATTTAATGTTCACATATTTGTGTACTTTCTGTTCCTGTTGACTTATGTTTTTATTCTGCTCTAGTTTGAGAAAATAAGTGATATTTCTGTTTTTTAAAAAATTGAATGGATGGCTGGGCGAATAGCTCAACAGATTAAAGAGCCTGCAAGCAGGCATAGGGGCCAGGGATTCAATCCCTGGGCCTGCCAGCCCCACCCTAGGGCCAAGCTGAGAGGGCAATTGAAACTGGGCATAGTGGCACGTGCCTGTAGTCCCAGCTCTTGGGAGGCTGCAAACAGGTGGACCACTATGAGTCCAATCTAGTAGTGAGACCCTGAATGCTCTATATACCTTTCCCTAAAATACAAAAAAAAGGAAAACAAAATTGATTGGAGACTTGATTTGCATTCTAACATACCATCTATCCATGAAGAATGTATATTCTGTTGTTATTGAGTGAATTATTCTATAATTCGCTTGATATTATGTTTTACCAAAACCCCTGAGAGGCTTAGGCCTTCTACCCCGTGATACAGTACACAGATGAAGAAAGATAAAGAGATGTGCATTGAAAGACCTCCAGGATGACCAGTTGCTCTCAGTGGGACAAAGGGCCACGAGTCCAGCTACCCAAGGCTTTTATTGGTACCAATCAGGGAGGCAAGTGTGTGTCACCACTATGGCCGGGTGCATGGGAAGAGAGACTGTGCAGGCAGTGGCTACAAGGAGAAACAGCACAACTGAACTGGGCACAGAGGCTCCCCAGCTAGTGGTGCAGCAGATAGCCTGATGTGTGGGAGGCTGCCCCTTCACTGCCAGGAGTGTATAATTCTTTTTGAGTCCATGGCCTTGGCTGACATGTTATCTCATGCCTTAGCCTTGGGATTTCTCAGGCTCTTGCTCAAGACCTTATTCCAGCCATCAGTAGGGGGCAATTCTGACACATTTTGCCGTCATAAGATGCATCAGCGCCTTGGTCAGATTCAACCACGTTCTTTTGGATAGTTAGCTTCTACACTCCTAGCTCTGCACATCTCAGAGGGTTAGAGCAAAGTCCAGGTAAAGAAGGCAAGCGGCGTCATTTCTCAGAGAAAAGGGAATCTTAGTTGGTGGTCTCCCTTCAACTCAGATATTTTCGCTGCTTTTCTGTCTGAATGGTATGTCTATTGTAGGAAAGGGGGTATTGCAGTCCCTGACTATTATAGTAGTCTTTTTCTCTCACTTTACATCTACTAGTATTGGTTTGATATATTTGTGTGGTTTTGTGTTAGGTGTATATAGATTTGCAACTGTTTTATCTTCTTACTGAATCGAACCTTTTATCAATACATAATGACCCTCTGCTTCTATTTCCTGGTTTTGGTTTAAAGTCTCCCCTACCAAATTGGAATATCATTATTCCCACACCACTTGTTGTTGGTTGCCATTTTCATAATGTATCTTTTTCTAGTTCTTCACCACTAGTACATTTGTACCTTTAGTAGTAAAGTGAGTTCTTCATAGACAGCCTATATCAGGGCCTTATTTTAATTTTGTATGCATCCAGTCTAAGCCTTTTGATTAATGTATTTATTTTATTTTTTGAGTAATGTATTTAATCCATTGACATTTATAGCTGTTATAGGTATGTACTTTCTCCTGTCATTTTTCTAATTGCAGTCTGCTTATTTTGCATATTTTTTGTTCTTTTCTACCTCTTGTTATTTTGGTGACTTGTTAGTTTTCTGTCCTGCTAAGGCTTAATACTCTTTTGTTTTGTAAATCTATTCTCCCACTGAGTTTTTTATATTCATGTATTTGTGTAATATTAGTTACCCTTTCACAAACTGTACAATTCTCTTCAATATTTCTTTAAGACTGGCTGGATAGTGATGAATTCTCTGTTTCTGCTGATGGGAAACACATTTATCCTTCAGTTTTGAAGGACAATTTTGTTGGGCATATTGTTCTTGGTCAGCAGGTGTTTTTGTTTGGATTTAGTTTTTCAAAGTATTTTGTGCACAACGTCCAATTTTCTTCTGGACTTTATGGTTCCCACTGAGAACTCTGCTACCTTATTGGTATTGAGAATGTTTTTCTTGATGTTTTGACAATTTGCTCTTTTCGTAGTACTTTGACATTTTGACTAGAATATGCCTTGGTTAAAACCTGTTTGGGTTGAATCCGGGTGAGATCCTCTGAGCTTTTCATATGTGGATGTCTGTCTATCTCTATTCTTTTTTCTTTCTCTGACTGGTTAATTCAAAAGATCTGAACCCAAATTTAAAAACTCTTCTTTCTGTGTGTTCTAATCTTACAGGAAAGATCTATGTTGCATTTATTTACTTCATTAAGGTTCTTAGTTCTAATATTTCAGTTTGGTTCTTTCAGTTTTTGGCAGGGGCTTGAGAATGGGTCTCACTGAGTAGCTCAGGCTGGCCTTGAACTCACAGCAATCCTCCTGCCTCAGCCTCCTGAGTGAGGGACTTATAGACCTCCACCACCAAGCTCAGTTAGTTTCTTGTGATTTCTATCTCTTCATGAAATCCCAGTCATACTCTGAATTGTTTTTGGTACTACACTGTTTGTATGTATTCTCTTCCATCCCAATGAGTTTTTTAAGACCCTTATTTTAAATTCCTTTTCTAGCATCTTATAGATTTCTCTCAAATTGAGGTCTCTTTCTGAAAAATTATTGTTCTCCTTTAGAGGTATCACATCTCCCTCCATATTTCTTTGGTCTTTACTTTGATGTCTGCTGTTTTGGTGTAACATTTGTGTTTTTCCTCAATTTTACCAAATAATATTTGTAAGAAAAAAATTTTCTCTTAGACAAGATACAAGATGCCAGGTAAATGCTTTAGGCTTGGTGATAGGGAGCTCAAAGGCATCATCTCTGTGAAATCTGCTCATCTTTGATCAATGTCAGTGGTACCTGACAGAACCTCTACAGTGTAGACTGCATCAGTTAAGGAAGAAAGTATATGCTTACAAAACGTCCTCAGACTCCACAGAGTTGAGCTCTGGTGACTCTGGGGCTTGTGCAACAGCTGAGGTGTAGAGAATTGGAGCCCTTGGGCCTTCAGGACAGTAGAGTGATAGCAAGATTCTGGCACCAGTGGGCATGGTTCCTGAACTACAGGATGGGAAAGAGACCTTCCCCAGGACTCTAACAAAGAAAGTAGAAGATGCCTGGGCTTGGGACACCAGTAGCTACAGTTCTGAACCACAGGATGGTGTAAGACCTTCTCCCATGCCCCACTGGATGAATACAAGTAATGCTGGCATCTGTAGCACTGCGAATCGTGGACTCAAGAACACAGAAAGGAGCTTCCCTAGGTCCCACAGGACCAAAACAGTTGGATTTAGTTTTTCAAAGTTGGAAGCTTGTAGCACCGTCACTGCAGTTCACTGAAGCTCTCTGAATTCTGAGCAGGCGGTCTTGACCTAAAGTGCTGGCCAGCTTCGGGCTCATCCTTTACCACCCTTCTCTCTAGATCCCATTCCTAGGAGCTGGGATTAAGATCCATGAGAGGAGGGTATCTGACAACCTACGTCCCTTCCACGACCGAATGGAGGAATGTTTCAAGAACCTGAAAGCGAAAGTTGAGAAGGAATATGGTGTCCGAGAGATGGTAGGGGTGATCCCTGCACCTGGGGAATGGGGCTGGGGGAGTTGGAGTGGGATGGAGAAGGACTGTGGAAATCACAGCTGAAAGGAGACCAGCAAAGGAGCCTGCCCTCCAGAAGCACCTTCCTGTAACCTTGGTCCCTAGAGTCACCTGCAAATAGGTATTAATTACAAACTAGGGCTGGGTATATACCAACTGTACATGGGACTGATTACTTATAAGAGCTGCATCTCTGCGTGCAGCCCCAATCTAAGCAAGCACCTCACATCTACCAGGCCATTTGCTCATCATGATACACATGGCAGGTAGGAATGCTTTCCAACCCCTTGTCTCTTCTGAGGTTCAAAGATGTCAAATAATTTGCCGAAGTCTATTGCAAGGGACTGAAGGGTAGAACTGGTACCAGGCTCTGTTGACTCAGAAACCACTGTGTTGGCCATAAGCTTCCTGTCCACACAAAGCCTTTGGCCTGGTACAATGATGTCTTCACCATCTTTCTCATAAAGTGGAATCACAGAGTGTACAGTCCTGTAGCAACCATCTGTTTCTACCCTCTCACTTTGCAGAGACATGGAATGGGTAAAGGGCCCTTGCATGAGCTTCAGACTTCATGGCTCTTGCTCAAGATGTTTTCCCAGACAGCTTTCCTTTTTCATTATTTCCTCTGTGAAATTCTGCAGTGTAATTCTGATTATAAATGTTAGGTCAAATTTCCCAGGCAATGAGTACAGTCCACCACAGGACTCCTCCCCTTCAGATACCAGTTGTGTGCTCCAAGAGTCCCAAGCCATCCACACTTGTGCCTAATTACAAATTTGGGGATTCTCATAGCCCATCACATGTAACAATTCACTAGAGAAACTCACCAAACTCAGCAGCTCACTATATAAATAATCCTAATTTATGACTGTTTGACTTACCAGTCTTTAAATTCTATGATGCTCTGAAACCACAGGGCAAACAGCCAATGTTCTACAACCTCCTGGGTTGCTAAGGTGGAATCTGCAGGTTAGGTCTGTTAAATGTACCACTGACTTAAAATGCCTTGGCCCTGTAATGACTCAGCTGGCCTTCTTTGCATCACTAGTCCATCCCAAGCCATCTTATTAGCATAAAGTCAGGAACATCCATGGGGCACCAAGAATGAGCAAGACACTCCCAGCATATTAGAAATTTTAAGAATTTACAGATTAGCTCCTAGGAACCAGAGATAAAGGCCTGTGCTGATGACCTGCTCAGCCCTACAATTCCATCCTGCCTGAGGGTAGGGGACAGGAGGAAGTCTGAGTCCCCAAAGTCTCAGCTCTGGCTGTTCACCATTCTCTTCTCCCCTCTCCAGCCTGACTTTGATGACAGGAGAGTGGGCCGGCCCAGGTCCATGCTGCGCTCCTACAGGCAAATGTCCATCATCTCTCTGGCTTCCATGAATTCTGACTGCAGTACTCCAAACAAGACTGCTTCTGACAAGTCAGTCCATGCCTCCAGCCAGTCCCTGCACCCCTTTGCCCTTCTCCCCAGTGCCTCCTTCCTCCCTGTCTTCCTACCCCTCACACAGCCCATGAAGTTTCCAGATCTAATGTCATTTTTAGAGAGCCACTGCTGGCTCAGAGAAGGTGGGTTTTCCTAGCCTGTGGGGACTTGCCATCCCCTTGTCCTTCTAGCCCCATCATCTGTGCCTCCGTAGGCCCATGCTCCTCTCTGATGGACAGAGCTGTGCCCCACCCAGGATGAAATGATCCCATCGTGGAGTGCCTCCCCTGCCCCCACCCATACCCTGCTGGGTCCCTCCTCCCTTCCACACTCCCAAAGCCTTGGACTCTTCTCTGCCCACACCAACTATTCCAGTAATAGATTTCATGTCCCCAGACCTTATCTCAGGGTCATCCCTTGAGATTCTGCACCTACTCCTTTCACTGAAAAAGAAGTGAGATTTGAGGAAGTTGAAGAATTTGCCCGAAGGCATTCAATTAAGAAGTGCCAGTGTCTGGATTTGAATCCAGATCCATGTTTTTAACCACTATTGTCATCTTACAATCAGTCTTCTTTTTTTAATGGCTTACTACCTTCAATCATATTATATTTTAATTTGCATATTTGCAAATTAAGCTTGTAAGTCCCTAAATTTTCTGCTAGGTCAGCTGATCTGTCCCTGACCCTACAGGGACCTGCTCCCTGCCAGGTGGTTCTATGGAAGGACTAATCACAGTGTCTCTGCTGTCCCACTTGCCCTTCAGTTTCGACCTGGATCTGGCACTGCCCAAGACCCCAAAAGCTGAACAGGAGGAGCCCATCTCCCCAGGAAGCACCCTGCCTGAGGTCAAGCTGCGGCGGTCCAAGAAGAGGACGAAGAGGAGCAGTGTGGTATTTGCAGATGAGAAAAGCACAGCAGAGTCAGACCTGAAGCGGGTGAGTGGCAGGAGTGGACCACCTAGCTGGCCCTGCTGACAGGACACCCAGGGCCGTGAGGCATGGCCACATGGGATGGGACAGTGGGTGGCATGAAAGTGCAGCTGGGGAGCAGAGAAGGGACATCGGATGAAATAGATGACCACTGCACCTAGGCTGTTGGACTCCAGAGCTCATAGGGGTCCCTTGGAAGGCGGCGGAGAGGATCCCCCCTGATGCTGAGCCAGTGCTCCTACATCCCCCACCCTCTGTCCCCAGGGCCATTCCAACCACTAGAATCTCAAACTCTATTGCAATCCTTCAGAATACTGGAGATCTAGGTGGGGATACGCAGACAAAAACTTCACTTCTCTGACTTTTGGTTTAATAAATTAATAACTAGTAGTAACTATGAGAGTTAGCATCAGACTGTTCTGCAGTTCAATCTTAGCTCTCCACCCCCCACCCCAAGCAAAGGTTTATTTTATGTTCTAAGGAACTGGGAGGGAGAAAAGAATTAACTTCTACATTTTTTTGGTACCAGGGATCAAACTCAGGACCTTGCACTTGCCAAGCAGGTGCTTTTGCTGCTGAGTAATCTCCCTGGCCCTTTACTGTTCTAGATGGGTCCTCCACAAGCTCCCCAATGGGCTTCAGAGTTTACTCTCTCCAGAGGCAAAAAGATGGGCATGGCTTGTGTTTCACAGTGTTAGGAAGCACCACTCCTATGACAGTCTAAATGCACCCCCTGCAATATCCCATGGAGTTGTGTGATGCGAAGTGACTGGACGTAGTAGACTTACCCGGAAAGGGTGTAAACTAGAGCAAAGGAGTCAGATTCATAGAGGGCATGCCAAGCCCTCACTCCTGCCCTCTAGCGATTGTATTTGCCTCACGCTAAGCCTGTATGGTACTTGTGTTTGATGTGTTCACCCAGCTCTCTAGGAAGCACGAGTTCATGAGTGACACCAACCTCTCGGAGCACACCGCCATCCCTCCCAGGGCATCTGTCCTCTCCCAAATGAGTTTTGCCAGCCAGTCCATGCCCACCATCCCAGGTAGGCACCCTGTCACTGCCAGCCCTGGAGAGTCAGGTAGTTTGGGCTGCCTGCATGGAGGGGTGAGGATGGAGGGAGGCTGTCTATACAGGGTGGAGTGGGTCAGACATCCTGGGGTAAGAGGCTCTGCCCTCCCCGACAGCCACCCTTCCTCTGATAAAGCCATCCCAGAAAGCTCTGCCCAGGGCTGAGGGAGAGGTCTGAGTCCTGCTAAACCTCAGCATCCAGCAGGAGTCCCTTTGCTTTCCATCAGCCCAGCCTCTACAAAGTCCAGAAGCTGGCCCTGAGCATGTCCCCAAGACCTACAACTCTTTTAGGGACCGAGATTTCCAAGTTTGGGTGTGGAGAACTTGCCACAATCTTATAGCTGCAGAGGGTTTGCCTGGATGCCGCCCCCTTCCCTCTCACTCTCACAGAAGATGGTGGTGGCCCACAGCTGACTTTCTAATTCATAGTGGGGAGCCAGGGCAGAAAGGAGTGAGCTACACAGTGTGCACCACAGCAAAGACACTCGCTATGGTCTACACCAGCTGGTGCCAGGCCCTGCCCTGTTACATTCTCATAGTTTTATACCACAGCACATGTGTACAGAGAAGGCCACACCACTCTCTACCCTTATGCACATGCGATGGAAGCTTGGAGAACGGCTGATTCCAGCACATCCAGCTGCACACTGGCATTCTCTGCTGTCACGTCCATCCTACTAATAGCAAACCAGTGCTCAGAGTGGTGGCTGATGTTACTGGTCTCTAAGATGCCAAGCTGGGGCTGTCACCATCAGGCCTTCCAACCACTGCCAAAGATGACACTTAGGTTGGAGGCCCTCAACCTCTGCCTTTGGTGAAAAGGAGACGTGCAGGTTGACTGTTGGCATAGGAAGGGGAAGGGGGAGGATCTGACAGTACCTCCCCATATCTTGGCCAAAAGGTCCTGGGTTCCCAGAGGAAGCTGAGGGCTGAGTACTAGTAATGACCTCCCACTCCCCTGCCCCCACATTTCCAGCCCTGAAACCTTGGATAGGGAAGCTTGTCTGACTAATAACTGGGATGCAGGACCATTAGCTGCAGGGCTTGACAAGTCCATCCTCCAAAAGCACAGTTTCTTCAGCCCCTGGAGCAGCAGAAAATAGGACCCCACCCTGCACAGAACATGTGATCTGGAGCTGTCTACCAGCCCCATGGAATTGACTCCTCTCTCTCTCTCTCTCTCTCTCTCTCTCTCTCTCTCTCTCTCTCTCTCTCTCTCTCTCTCCTGGGTCTTCTCTCTCCTTCCAGCTCTCACGCTCTCTGTGGCAGGTGGGATCGGCCTCGATGAAGCCAACACATCTCCCCGCCTTAGCCAGACCTTCCTCCACCCCTCAGACAGCGACAAGAAAACTCTAACGAGGAAGAAAGTCAATCAGTTCTTCAAAACAATGGTGAGGACCCAGCTGCGTGACAGGAAGGAGAAGCCTCGGAGGAGGAAGGGAGAGAGCAATGCAGTAGGCTGTGTGTGTGAATTCACATGTGGCTGCTCCCAGGAGGCATGGCCGGGGGTCCTGAGGCCTGGGACATGTGCCCAGTATGTTTTCTGGACCCTGCTTGCTTCCTTTGAAGCAATGGCCCCACTGGGCACCCAAAGGGTCCCTGTGACATCAGAACCTGTAGGTGGCTCATCCCTCACCTAAGTTGCCCTTTTGAGTACCTATTCAAGCTCCAGCAGTCAGCTGTCTTTGGAAACTGTCTTTTCTGAGAGAAGCATTTTCCTAGTCTACTTATTTTTAAAAATTCGCCAAACTAAAAATTAGCTTTGAATTGCTCACTCTTGAAATCCCATCCCCTGTTGTTGCTTGTAAGTTTTTGCCCAAGATCAAGAGAGAACCATGGCACTTCTGATCCTCAAGGTAAGGTTAAATCAGAGCTGTGCTACTCTAAAAAATCACAGATCTGCTTCCAGCAAACAGGAACCATGATAAGCATTTCCTAGTCATTATCCTGCTTGATCTTAAGCTATCTATCCCCTTGAGGATTTGATGAGGCTCACATAGTGACATGCCCAAGCTCACCATATGAGAGAAGGGTCAGAAGCCAGCACAGCTCCACCCTAACCACCCTCACTACCACCATCTTTCTAACCTGACTCCAGGTCATGGTGCCTGTCCCTCCATCGGCTTTGGGCACAGGTTAGCATGGAGAGCCTGGGGAGCCCTACTCTGATGCTCAGGAGAATCTCACCTCTACCTCAGGTTGTGTTTCTTTATTCTCATTCCCTGGACAGCTGGCGAGCAAATCCCCTGAAGAAGGCAAGCAGCTCCCGGACTTCCTGTCCACTGACCTGTGAGATGCTGCAGACTACAGCTACCCAGGACCTGCTGGAGCAGGATTTCCTGGAGAGATGCCCAGCTGCAATGTCAGAGCCTCAGAGAATGGAGAAACTGCTCCCAGAAGTTGTCCTTGCTCAGAAGACACAGAGAGGCTGACTGAGTCCTAACATTTGGCGATATGGAGTCTGGCTTCACTTGTGGTGGCTTCAGCATGGGAGATGACCCAGTGGATAAGGAAGCCCCACGCTGGCTTCTTGGACCAAAGAGGAGCCCTCCTCGCATGCTCTCCCCATGACCTAGCCACATCTCAAAACCCAGTTTCTTAGGCCTAAGGAGCTGTGTTTTCATTTCATTGTCTAGGTCCCGATACTTAACAGAGATGCTTTTAATTATTCTTATTTTTAGTTAACATGGTTTTTTTTTACTTTACATTTTGTAATACAAACACCCAGCTTCTTTTTTAGCTGATCGTCTCTAAAGTGCAGCACTTTCTTACTGACAATAAAAATGGTGTCATGGCTCCAGCAAGTCTTGTTTCCTCATTCTGTCAGCTGAATTTGTTATCTTAGGAGTAGGAAGCCCCTGGAATCAGGCCAGGAGGCTGCAGAGGTAGAGTCCTGGTGCCATCCAAAGGCCAAATTTCCCCACCTTCTGCTACCCTTGAGACTCCATGACCTTGGTTTCTTAGGAACCAAAACCCGGGGCTCCAAGGTCCAACCAGACCTTGAGAGGGTCCAACCAGAATCTTTCTCTGTATCATCCAAGCAATGTAGACTTTTCTGTCACCTTCTTCTGTTCTGGAGAGATAGAAAAGACCTCAAACATGGTCATCCAAAGAGATCCCAATCAAATACTAAAGTGCTAAGAAAAAAGCGGTCTTAGAGCCATAGGAGTCAGGATCTAGACTATAGATCTTGTCACCAGGTCAAAGGTGATTTGTGTTGTGGTTAGAGGAGTCCCTGGCCTTCTTATATGAGATCCAAGTAAAGAGTCCCATCTGGTGGCAGCAACGGGAGCAAATCCAGTCCTGAAGCCTGCAGGGAGCAGAGAGTTGAGCAGAGGAGCTGTTCAGGCTGGAGCCTTAGGACTCCACTTGGGAAGGAAATTGACTTGCAGCTGGTGGCATGGTGGCACACCTGAAATTCCAGCATGCTGCAGGCTGAGGCAGGACGACCACAGTGAGTTAGAGGTCAGCCTGGACTGCTGAGTTCAAGGCCAGCCTGAATGATGTAGTGAGACCCTATCTCAAAAACACCAAAGGGAGAAAAAAAGAAATTGACCCTGGGTAGATGTCTAGCACAGGGCAATGTGCAGTACAGAATAGGACAATAGAGAGGTCTTGGGGTAGACGTTCTCAGAGGCTGAATCCCTGTGTTCAGTTGAAGATGAGAGAGGATGAAGGTAGCCCTGATATTCTGAGCCCTGACGTTGTAGCCATGGCAAGCATTTACTTCCTAAATCCTGACAGCAGCTCTAGGAAGCTGATATAATTGTAACCCACCCAGAGAAAGAAACCAAAGCATAGAGGCAGGAATTCACCTGGACAGTGGAATCCAGCTCAACTGAGTCCAAACATCCTATGGAAGCTCACATGCAGAAGCACCTAGGGAAGGAAAGGGCCGGAGACCCAAAGAAGCAACACACCTTCCCATGCAGGCATCAGCGCAGGTGTCCCTCATCCTGTCTGCCCATCCTTTCCAACCCTTTTCCTCTCTGTTTAAAGTTTGAGCTCTTCACATCTGCTTTTTATCTCAGCAGAAACTAATGAAATCTAACCCTAAGGTATAAGTCTTTCCAACCACCAATGGGAAAAAAAAAAATCTGAATTAAGAAAAGAAAATGCTGTCTTCTTTCCTCATGACTCCAGACAAACAAATATGTTCCTCTGCCTTGACCCTGCACATGTCATTCTCAAGAAGGTGGCTTGTGCTCAGCTGCTAAGCATGGTTTTATCTCGTGGGGGCTTTGCTTTCTCCAGTGCTGAGATGCCATCTCTCTCCCTGCATTCCAACCATTATAGGCTGGGGATTGAACCCAGAACTTTTATCCTGAGCTACATCCCTACCATTTTCCTCTTGTTTTTTGATTTGGACGCAGAAATTCACTAAGTCACCCAGACTGGCCTTGACCCTGCAATCCTCCTGCCTCAGCCTCCCAGATAACAGGCATGGGCCACCATGGCCAGCTTATAGGTTAATTTGTATCCCTTCATTTGCATGTTGAAATGATCACACCTGCTCCCCAAAAGGTGACCTTATCAAGGTAAAGTCTTTAAAAAAGCTAACAAAGTTTAAAATGAGATCATTAGGGCAAGTGATAATCTAATGTGAATGGTGTCCCTTAAGTAGAAAAAGTTTGAACAAAGACCCCAGGAGAATGTTACATGAAGATGAAAACTGAAAGCCAGGTTCTGTCTCCATAAGCCAAGAACATCAAAGATTGCCAGCACACCAGTGGAGGCCAGAAGCAGGGCACAAGACAGATTCTTCCTCACAGCCCTTAGAAGAAAGCAAGCCTGCTGAGGCCAAGAGCAAAGGCTTCCAGCCTCCAGAACGTGAATCAGAGAACTGACTGGGAAAGACACCTGCTTGCGGGTATTTGTGAGGGCCACCCTAGCAGAATCATACAGCCTGGGACTCTGAGTCTGAAAAGTGCAAGGTCAGAATAAATGCCTGTTGTTCTCCATGGCTGGGATGTTTCATTTATAATTTGTGTGGCAGCCACAGAAGACTCACAGACACAAATATGGCAGTGATAATCCCGAACAAGCTTCCAGAGATGGAAGGCATGAATGAATCTTGGGGCAAGAGAATGAGAGGTTCTTGTACCCCCACCACTTGGGGACTTTTGAAGGCATAGTACGCTCTGTGTCCCATTGCTCAAGGTACTTACTACAGCTGGAAGAGTGTGCTTTCCCTCTGGGAAGTCACTCACTCTTTGGTTCTGTGGCTGAGCCCTCAAAGGTTTGTGCCACTGATCTATCTGGTGGACTGCTTCAGAGTGTTGGGATCCATGGTCAGGCCAGTAGATCCTGTGGCCCTGAGCCCACTATCCTAACTCCCTTGTTAATGGCTCTCTTGGCCCAAGGAATTCAGGGTAGCTGGCCCACCCTGATCATCTTGTCAAGGCATAAGAGGTAATCAGTATAGAATACTGCAGTGTTCCCTGGAGTATTAGCATGAACAGGGTCCCTGAGGATTATATGGGGGCAGAGAAAAAGAAGACTGACTTAATGGCAAGCTATACAGTATAAATATCCTGCTGTCCTGCTATAGCAAGACAGCATATAAAAAGAAAACATTCACCAAATGAATAACTACCTATCAAGTAGCAGAGGTTATATTAATTGGGTGCAGGAAAGATAAAAGTCCTGTATAGCATCAATAGTGATGGTCTGCTACTGTCATCTGCCCTGAGTCACTTCATATTGACAGAGGATAGGATGAACAGGTGAATTGAATGGAGTACCAGTGGAGACCCCCACGACTGCTTCCTTCAAGGCCTTGACTGTTGTGTTTGTCTCTGACTTCTTCCTCTTGATCATGACAAAAGGGGTAGTTTCTTTGGTTTCCTTCAGAGGGAGGCTCCATCAGACCTCCATACTACAGGGGATTTTGCAGCAGGCGTCACCGGGCAGATGCATGTGTAAGTCTACTCTCTATCCAGGAATCAGCCAAAACTCCTATCTCTTGTTCTCCATGGACTACACTCCAGAGGACCATAATGGAGCTCAGGACCCCTTGGATTAGTGTAAACTAAGATTGTTGTCATCAATCTTTGAGAAATCTCTATTCCCCATTTCCCCAGTACACAGTTACTTGACAAATGGTTAGAATGATCTCTGGGAAAAGATCAGGGAAATATTTGTTAAAGATGCTTGTGGGTACACTGCGAGATTTTCTCTGAAAGAACCATCCTCCATTTCAAGGACTTTGGCTTAGAGTGAGAAGCTCAATCAAGGCTCATATTTTCCCATGATTGGTTTTTGGATCATATAAATCAAGCATCGATCTCAGTAGCTGATCACCTATTTGACCCCTAGGCCGACCATTGATCAATGTCTTAAGTCCATGTGAGTCAAGGCACCTTGATTGTCTGTCTCCCTCTGTTACTCATGCATTGTTGCCCATTCTGACCATCACATCTACCAAGGATCTGATGGTTATTTGTGGCTTTCTGGCTCTCCCAAACTAAGGAATTCACCTTCTCCTTTTATAACAGGGAGCCCAGTTCCACAGTACCATATGTTAACATCAATACGGACACACATATTTTGTGTCTATGATCTTTCTGTGGCTGCTACACAAATTATAAATGAAAGATTTTAGCCATGGAAAACAACAGGCATTTATTCTCAAGCACTTGGAGACCAGAATTTGGCAGAGCTGTGCTGTCCCCAACTGCTATAGGTCAGGAATTTCCCCGCCTCTTCTAACTTCTTTCTACCAAGAAAGCCTTGGTAGCCCTTGGCCCTCAGAGCTACCATTCTGCCCCTGATTTTAAATGTTCATCTTTGGTATGTGTGAAGCTGTGCTCTCTGTCTCTGAATTTCCTTCTCAATACCAATCGCTAGATTTAGAGCCCACCCTATGTCTGTGTGACTTCATTTTAACTTGATTATACCTATAAAGACCCTCTTTCTCAATGTGATATTATTCATGGGGACTTGAAGCTAAGATTCAATGTGTATTCTTGGAGGGCACAATTCAACCTACATACTTTCCTTTTGTCCTCAATAAAAACAATGTCTCCTGGGCTTTTCTAGGGAACATTTTCAATCCAGATGTCAATTCTCAACTCCTCTGAGCCCTCTGATACCTTCTTACATAATGGTTTCCAATAAACCAGGAAGAATGGAAGCTCTCCTGAATTCACTGCAGATCACCACCAGACCCGGCTGTCATGGGCCAATTCAAAATACCATTAAGACCAGCTCCAAGTCCTTGTCTTAAAGCTGGATCAGGAATAAGTATTGTTATGCTGATGGACACATTATTGTATCTGCATGTGCTTTCTACAGTCTCCTAAGGCTTAACATCCCCCTTCCACTTCTATCCCTTCCCAGCACTCTTAGCCAGATCCTGCAGCAACCTTGCTGCACAAGCTGTACCTCACCAGAGCAGGACACCTGACTCCCATGCTGGGCCCTGGCTCTGCTCACTACAGCAGGCAGCAAGGACCAGTGGGAGAGCTGTGCTCCAGAGGAATAAGCACCAGTGCATAAGACCTGTGCTTCAAGTGAGATTTTCAAAAATGTTCGGCTGCTCCCCTATGACCAGCAAGAAGGGAAGAGGTTTGGAGTGCAGGGCATTTAGGTTCATATGCCCAAAGTTCCTGTGCCAGATTATGGGTTTTATTTGTTTTCCATCAGTGCTCAGATTTTGCTCTAGATTACTTCAATCCTCTCCTTGTTGAGGATTTGGGAGTCTTGCAACTATGACATCCCTTTAGGCAGATTCTGACCTAATCTCAGAAGTCTGCTGTCTACAGGAGAAAGAGTCTTTCTTAAACTTCACAGTGCCTGTTGTAGGTAGGACATTCAAATCTGCATTTCAATCCTTGGAATTTATGCTTGGAATATGTTAGATTACATGGCAAAAAGAAATTAGGATTGCAAACCTAAGAACAAGGTTGCTGATCAATGCTTCTTTCAAAAGAGAATCTGGGGTCTTCTAAGTGGCCCCAGTGTAACCACAAAGGCTTCTGTAAGTGGCAAGAGGAGATGGTGCAATACAACCAAGACGATCCATGTGGGCTGGAATTGCTGTTTATTGCAGCTTTCACTGCAGAGGAAGGAGCTGTGAGCCAATCAATGTGGGCAGCTCCCAGAAGACGGAAGAGACCAGAAGCAGATTCTGCCCTGCAGCCTCCAGAATATAACCCAATTCTGCCAACACCTTGATTTTAGCCAAGCGAGACCCTTAGGTCAAATTTCTGACCTAAGCACTACGACAATAAATTTAGGTTATTTTACCAAAGGGCAACTAATGCAGAAGCCCCTTGACCAGGGAGCATGGCTTCTGTTGTCCCCACCTATCACTCTATTGGAAGGATCTCCAAAGTGACCAACGCAGCTACCCTACACCACGACTTTTGTCATTACCCTTATTTGTAACCAGTTAAGCACCTCGGCTAGCTTCATAAGTCCCCCTGCCCGTCATTTCATGGGTAGTGCACATAGAACTACATCACTGTATGCTAGGAGCAATTCTCACCCTATTTAGTCCCAGCAGCAAGGAGCCTATTGCTTTCAGACACAATGGTAAGGCAAGTCCAAAATCCAATCCTGTGAGTCTGTTTTCTAACCTCTGTTTCTAATTAGGCTCCACGGAGTCCTCTGAAATCTCACTACTGCAAGAGTGGGCTGCAGACCAGAATTATCAGCATCACCTGAGGGCCTAGTTAGACATGCAGACTCTCGGGGGCCCACCGCAGACCCACTATATCCAGTTCCACATTTGAACAAACATTCTGTGTGATTCAAATATACATTAAACTTGGAGACACAAAGGCCAAAAAAAAAAAAAATACAACCCCGGGATTGTAATCTAATGTTTTTTGGGAGAAATGTATGCATAGGCAGCAGGAGTGTGGGAAAAGCAGAGACAGAGAAAGGGAGGAATTCAGATAATGCCTCACAGTGCTAGCCATTGCTTCATGACAAACTGTAAAGAGACAGATGGATGCTCAGATGCGCCTGCTCACCCTTTCCTGACATCCCAGATGGGCTAATGGAGAACATTCCGTCTTCCACTGCACATTGCCAAGGTGAGAATAATTCCTGCACTTCCAGGCTGCGTGCTTTGGCCTCTTAGCTGCACTTTGCAGGCCAGATCTTAAAGCTTACCGTGCAGCTTTTCCCCATTTGGGATCAGTGGAGATTCGGGATGCACAGGCAATCAGCACGGCTGTGCAGCCGCACCGCAGGGGCAGTGGTCCATGGACCAGCTGTGAGCTCTGAGCGGAGGGATGCAGGCCCGGGTGCAGTCAGTTAGGCTCACTTCCGCCAGACGCCCTGGGCCGCCCCAGCCAGGCAGCACAGCCTGATGTGGAGCTAGCTCATCACCTCTTCACTCTCCACTTGTGCCTCATGAGCTGAGCCTTTGCTGAGGCCTGGAAGACTGTCTCCCACCCACCGCCACTGGGGCTCGTTGTGTGTTTGTTTTTACAGTGAGAAAAAATTATCTCTAGTGTCAGAGAGAATTTGACAGAGCACAAAATATACTATTACCTACATAGAAGTTTAAAAGAACTAAAATTTCTTGTCTTAGTTCTTACATTGGAAGGCTGACACGGGTCTCACCTGGCTAAAGTCAAGGTGTTGGCAGAGATGGGTTCTTTTGTGGAGGCTGCAAGACAGCCTAAAGGTCTAGTGTCAGAAGGACACAGCCCCCATAACACGAATGGTGTAGACAGCACCCTTCCTATCTTTCATCTGGGAATCCCCAGAAATCCCTGAGGACAGGAATGAGGACCTGTGATCCCAGAAGGATCCCTGCTCCCAGACAGCGCCTCACAGAGCTGTGACTTCTTGCTGAGCCCACTTCCTCATGCATGACCAGGAGTGATGTCAGCAGGCCCTTAAGGGAAGGAGCAGAGCTGATCACACAGAGCAATGATGGCAGCTAGTTTTCTCCAAGTCAGCCCAGGAGTTGGTCACTCTGAATTCTTTATAGACACTTTTAAAAGCAAGAAAGGGACCTGTCTAGTGATTGCAGGGACTGAGCAGGAAGGGCACCACTTCTGCCCTCCCTGAACCCCCTCCCTCCTAAAGGAGTGCAGTCACCCCTGGACATCCATGGGGATCAGTGCCAGGATCTCTATGGATACCAAAATCCACAGCTATTCAAGTCCCTTGGATTAAATGGCATAGTAGGTGGGGATATAGGTCAGAAGCCCAAGCACCTGCCTGCCAAGCATGAGGTCCTGAGTTCAATTCTTGGTACCAAATAAAATAAAATGGCATAGTATTCACATATAACCTAAAACATCCTCAATGTGCTTCAACCCCTAGATGACTTCTAATTCCTAATACACTGTAAATGCTACATAGTTGTTATTCTTTAGGGAATCATGATAGAAAAAATGTTTGTGCATATTTAATACACATGCATTTTATTTTTCTAAATAATATTGTTCTATGATGGCTGCATCACAAATGAAGAGCTATGTATGCCGAGGACTGACTGTATGCACTCAGGTGCATTATTGATGACAAACACATAGACACGCCAAGGTCTCAGCCCCAGACCTGTCTCCAGCAGGCTCCAGCTGAGCTGACCTCCAGGTAGCATCAAAGAAATGTGTTCTGTCCCAGGCACTGAGCACTCGGGAAGAATGTCTCCTGTCAGGAGGCCCAGGCTTTCACTGTGCGGCCACCTGCCCCTGCCACCCCCAAGTGCATGCCCTAGGCTTGACTACTGCAACAGCCACAGACATGGAGAGAGCAGCTGCTGTTATTGGTGCCCAATCAGAGGTTCAAGATCCAGCAGCAGCCTTGAAACAGAAGTGGGAGCTCAGTGCTCATTAGTTGGTTCATTCCTAAAACCTGGCCATTGAAAGGCGCAAGGCTACTGGCCCAGCTATTTGGTCCACTTAAGAAGACACTGTGTAATAGCAGAAAGAAGTAAAACTTCTCCTAAGAGAACTCACTGCACTGGCCAGTGCAAAATAAAGAGCTTTCAAGGCTGCAGGACCAGAACTCTTTTACCTTCCCTTTCCCAGAGGAAAGTTCATTGCAGAATATTCCGTGGAGAGTTCCTCATCCTGGTTCTCAAACTGGTTCTGACACTTAGGTTGTAGATTGAAAAAGTTTTTCAGAACCTGACACAGAGATACATGCATGTGCCACTTAACCACCAGAGCCTATTGTAAGAAACACATCATCGGTGCCGTTGCAGAAACCTCGAAGGTCCAGGCCACTCACTCAGCATGGCCTCTCGGCACAGGCAAGGGACATGGTGACCGTGAGCTACAGAAGGCTTCAGCTGGTCTCACCCCACACACTATTTTATGGATAACTTTTCAAAGTAGAAGAACACTCTAAAATACAAACATTTAGCATAGTAGACACATAAGCCAGAAGCACAGTCACTCGTGATGAGCATCAAGGACTATGGATACTGTGTCAGTAGCCTGCTCTCGCAGCCGGCTCTCGCAAATGCGCTGTTGCTAGAACAGGGGACATCCCACCAGACAGCCATGAGCCAGGGGTCAGGAAGTCGAATGCTGTGGGAGACACAGGGTGAGGAGGTGAGTTAGCAGCAGAAAACCAGGCAGCTCTGAAGCCATGAATCCTGCCGCCAGGATGCCTGCCTAAGGGGGGCTTCAGCAGGAAGGGAATGGGCTTGGGGACCAAGAGCAGGGATGCTGGTGAGGGGAACCGTCCATTCTGGTGGGCTTCCTCTGTCCACTGAACTCAGGGTACAGTAAAAGCAAGAGTACAATCCTGCCAAGCACACAGAGCAGGCACCGGTGGTGGACTTCAGTGGCAATTTATAAAACATTAAGGTAATCTCTTACTTGCAAGTTCATAATAAATACCTCACAAAGTGTCAGTAACCCAGTCTTTTACAATGAAGAGCAAAATTGGCCATACTGTTTTTCTTAAATTCAATTCTTAACAATTTCAGTGCGAAAAGAATCTTAAGAGAACTGTGTCTGATTATGACTACTTGCAAAATTAGGTGAGTTCAGGCTACAGCCAGCAAAGTAAGGTCAAAAGTAATATTATTTCTTGTTTAATTGATGGCCCGGGATGGTGATCCCTTTTTAGAAATTATATGGGATTTATCTTTAAGGTTCACTACATTTTTTAAACAATGGAGAACAAATTAAAAAATTATGAGTAAATCAAACCACAGGTGCCACCCAGACATGAAAACCCACAAGGAATATGAGCTTCGGGTCGCGTGGCAGTGTCTGGCCATCCGTCCGGAAGGCGCACACACACCTTCTGACACCTGCTACCGAGCTGGACTGCAGCTGCAGGCATCTCCTCATTCGGTCCTTGCCGCAGCCACTTTACAGATAAGTGAACAGACTTGGGATTAAACCGTGCTGAGGTACACAGAAGACGCAGTTGAGGAATCGGGTTCCCGTCCATCCTGTCCAGCTGCTGCTTGGCTCCGTCTAGGACAGCCCCTCATTTCCAAGCCAGCTCCTGCCATGCCCAGTGCAGCACATAGTAGGTGTTTTTCCCCTCAGGTCCTGCTTACTCCTTGGAGTACTCTTTATCCCGGGAACATCACTCTTGAATCCCTCATCCTGTTGACCCCTCCCTTAAACTTTTCATTTGCCCTAAAATTTCACCCAAGCCTGGCTCGCTAGTTCCCACTTTGAACCACCAGAGGGCGGCATTGACCAGCTTTTCTTTGGGCTCTTGCACAAGAAACCCCCAAATCTTTGGGCACCAGGATCAGCAGGACTAATGCCTCAGCCTGACTTCCACAAAACTCAGCCTTGGAATGGGGATGCCAACCCCCGGCCAAGCCCCACAGCACCCCCAGAATCTCATCCTTGTGAATGCTGCTGTCAGGGAGCATAAGAAGCCCAGCTAAGACCTACTTGCAGGGCACAGAGAACTCAACAGTGGGCAGAAACGTCACTTCTTGTCCAGATTTTATACATAAGAAAACCATGGCACAGAGTAGACCAGTCCGGCAACCTCTGATTCTCCATCCCAGGAGAATTTCTACTCTATTTCTACTCTGCCAGCCTCTGGGAAACTTAGAGATCATGAGTGTCTTATGTATAAAAAGCAACAACAACAGGCAAAGGCAACCCCTCCAAGGTGAGTTTTGCATGAAGCAAGTGAGGCCATGAGCTTGGGTGGCTGTCACCCCGGCTGGGAGACCATCTCCATCACCTGGTTCCTGAGTCCCTACCAAGGCCTGTGCTGTATTCCTGGAAGCTAAGCTCAGAGTCAGATGGTCACATGCAGGTGAAGGAACTGAGACCCAGAACCATCTCACTGCAAATCGAAGTTGTCAGAGTGCTAAGGCATGGAAGCAGGTTTGTGGAACAGGGGCACAGTGCCACGGCCTGATCTCTTTGCTCTGCCCTGCGTTCTCACAGCTGCCACCTCAGGCCTGCAGCCAGGGCAGCTCCCTCCTGCTTTCTCCAGCTCTGTGGCAATTTGCCCTCCCTCTGCCTGTGTCCTCGTCATTAACCAAGGACACTGAGTCCTTACCTCACAATGTGGTCCCAATGAGTTAAGAATTTTAACCTAGTGAGTTAAAATGTGTAAAAATACAAATATATTCATACACATATCTTTGGATGAATTCAAGCCTCTAGAGGAGTACAATTTCCCACCCCCTGAAAGTGCAGCCTGGAAGTGGTGGCCCTGGTCAGCCAGCCCGGGCGGGACATTGGCAGACGTGCCCTCTCATTAGTACCAGAGCCAGCCTACATGTTGACCTGACCTCTGGGCACACATAGCAAGCAACGAGGCATCCTTCCTCCTTCCTGGGGTACATTGCTCCCGAATGGCACGCTCTCCCCAGGGGGAAGCCCATGAAGGATAACAAGGTGCTGGGCCTCCTGCTTAGAGCCTCCTCTCTTCTCGGTCCCTGGCTTCCAGGGCCCAAGCCCCACCCTCCTCCTATGTGATTTCACCAGATCTTAGGCTACAAATTTCACATGCCATACACACTCGTTCCTTCGAGCTTCTCAGGGTGGATGGTATTTGTGTCAGCATTTTATCAATAAGCAAACAAAAAGCCTTGTAAGATTAAGAAACTTGGCCAAGGCGTTTTACATTCCATTGCCTTGTCCCAGATATCCCAATTCAAGGTTCAGAATCTACAGTCTTTCTTACCTAAGAGGGCCTGAATTGGAGCAGGTAAACTATGCTGGGCACTCCCTCATTGGCCTGGGTCCTACCAGAATTTTCTACTTTTGTATCATTTTGTTGTTTCATTGAACAAAGCAACCAGGGCTACATGCACCTAGGGAGACTCTTAGGAGCTTCATCCAAAAATATCTCGAGAAAGAGAACCTTGGTGGCAGCTGAAGACAGTAAGAGAGAAACCTGGAAGCTGGGTCTCAGAACCCAGTTTATCCACAAACTTGATGACCATGGACCCTCTCTGTCACCCATCAGTGGCAGAATCTGACCAGCCCTTGGCATTTACACTAAACAACTTTCCCTCCTCTTTTGTTGTAATCCTTTCACCACTGGCTGTCAAAACTGATCAATTAGGGCTGGCCAAATAACTTAGCAGATTACTAGCAGGCACCAGGACAGGAGGTTCGATCCCTAGGCCTGCCATGTCAGCCCTGCCCCCCAGGGCACTCGGAGACAGCAATTGAGATTGGGCATGGTGGCACATACCTGTAATCCCAGCTCTTAGGAGGCTGTACACAGGAGGATCAATGAGTCTGATATAGTAGTGAGACCCTGAACACTCTGCAGTCCCCTCCCTATGACACAAAACAAAAATCCGATCAATGAACTGGCAAAGTAGCAAACTCAGGCATGCTTGACTGTACATATCTATACTGACTGCGATATACAGTTAGTACTCGTGTGCGCCTCTGCACCAGAGAAAGGATTTACTTCCATTGTCTACTGAGTGCTCACCGGCATCCCTATGGGGTGAGTACTACCCTCAGCCCTGTTTCCTCCTGAGAAAAATGAGGCTGAGCAGGGCTGACCCTCTCCTCTACGCCTGCTCAGTTACTCGGTACCTGGCGAAGGTGTGCAGCTGAGTGCCCTCCCGTGAGCCCACCTTTGTGCCAGCTTTCCTTTGATATTTAATGCCAGAGGCAAAGCATCTCTGTACTTGCCTTTCTCTGATTATTTAAATCAGAAACTGCAGTCAAAAAGTCAGGTCTGGTTCCTCACTGCAGAGCAGTAACTGACGGTTTGTATTTGTATTTCTAGATTTCTATTCAGCAAAGGTGCTATACTTTTACTCAAAACAATGCTTTACAGCTTGTCTCTTTGAATGTTAGAAGAACACAAACATGTCTCCCTACCCTTAATTATTTTTCTTAAATCTCCTTTTCATAATTACCAATATTACATCACGTGGAGGACACACAGTTTAACCGCTCTTGCCGGAAAGTGCGAAGACTTGCACTTTGTCGCAGTTAGGAACAACGCTGTGGCTGGCTCCTCCCAGCTAATTCTTTGCTCTGTTTATTTATTTCCGAGGAGCTTTAAAAAGGGAACTGCTCCGTTAATTGGACATTTGGGGTATCTACTGCTGGGTTGCAATGGACATGTTCTCTGAAAATTTAGAGACTCACCCTGAGCAGGTCCCATGTCCTGACAGACAGGCTGAACAAATCCCTCCCTGCCCTCCCCCTACAGAACATCGAAACATCTCCTAAGAAGATGCACAGGTTGTCGGAAGGCATCTTTTCCTTTACTGCTCGCGGAGATGGTGGTTCCTCAGGGTCTGGGAGAACTCCTCACCCAGTTACCTGCAGCAGCGCCAGGATCACCCAGGGACACACGGGGCTTGGTCCTGACATCACGTGGAGAGCAGAGAGGAGAAGTCCTGAGGAAGCACACAGTGCTTGGTTCTTCAGCCTTGGGGAAACATGGAGTCTGGAGGAAATGGGAGGAGGGTGATTGGAGAGAGGGAAGCACAGGCAGAAGAGCAGGAGCAGGTGGGATGAGGAGACTGGTGCTCACTCCTACATCACAGGGAGAGAGTTCAGGTGCTACCAGAACCTGCTCAGGGAATCACTGCCTAGCCTCTCGCAGTCAAAACCACTGCAAACTCCCCAAGTGAGTGGAGGTCCTGCTGAACAGTAGAAGGCAGGGTGACCCTGGAAGGGAGCCCAGCTAGGAGGAGGACTGGCCCTGTCTAGTAGCAAGGGGGAGTTGGAGGAGGAAGGAGCATGGCTGGTGAGGCCGGGCCCCCCTCCTGGCCTGGCTCCTTCCCTGACAGGGCCCAGGTGCAGCAACTTGAAAGAATGCTCAATCTGTTTAGGAGCTAGGGAGTCTATGTGCCCTGCAGCTGGAAAGAAACTTGAATCATGGATTTCTCTTTCTCCCTGAAGTTTGATTCCTAGTCTCCTACTTTTGATGTTATTTTTAAAAGCCCTGCAGTTCCTTTGGGGGAATCTCCAGGGCATGGTAATGGCAGATACTTCTCTTCCCACCTGCAGAGAGAGCAGGCCTGTGTGTGTGTGTGTGTGTGTGTGTGTGTGTGTGTGTCTGCATATCTGTGTGTGTGTCTGTGATTGTGTACACATCTGTGTGTGTCTGTGTCTGTGTGTCTATGTCTCCAAGATTTTCTGTCTTGGCAACTCCAGAAAATGCACCTCTACTTCTAAAGACCAATGCATGAGGCTCCGGTCCAGTAGAGGGGTAGTGCTGTTGACCAGAGTGAGGGGTTGGGGTGGAGAAGAAGGAAACTGAGAGGATAAGAAGAGAGAGAAAGAGGCCCAGAGAAGAGAACAGAGAGGCACGGGAAGGGGAGGAGGGGGAGCAGAGCACCTAAGGCAGTGCCTTGTGGGCAGAGAAGGGCACAAAAAGAAATAGGTGAGGAGCATCAGAGGAAAGGCAGAGAAGGAATGCAGGCCCACAGGAGGAAAGGAGCACGTGAAAGAAAAGAAACAAATGCAGAAGGGACAGAGGAGAAGGAAGAAGAGGAGAAAAACATGACAAGGGGAAAAATAAGGCAAAAGAGGCGGAACAAAAGAAAATGGAATGTATGAAAATTTGGGGATAAGAAACTGAGGGAAGAAGGATGGGGGGAGCGCATGCCATTTTTACCATCAGCTCTAATAAGCCCTCTTAGTAAGTCATTAGTGGGGACCAGCGGCGGGCGGGTGGGGCAAGGAGGCAGGCACGCCCTCCTGGAGGCCGGCAGGTGGCCTCCCCTGGGTGGGGCTGCCCAGCAGAGCCTCAGGGTATAAATAAGTTGGAGGCCAGGGCCTGCTGAGCACCTGTCAGGGGCAGCTCCGGAGTACAGGTGCCAGCCGGCGGCTCCGCTTCCTCCAGCCCCAGCATGAGCTCCTACGACCTCCCAGCGCCCTCCCCGCCTCGCTGCAGCCCCCAGTTCCCCAGCATCGGCCAGGAGCCCCCGGAGATGAACCTTTACTATGAGAACTTCTTCCACCCACAGGGCGTGCCCAGCCCTCAGAGGCCCCCCTCCTTCGAGGGAGGTGGCGAGTACGGGGCCACCCCCAACCCCTACCTCTGGCTCAGTGGGCCAGCCATGACCCCACCACCCTACCTGCCCGGCACCAACACTAGCCCCTTCCTGCCCCAGGCCTACGGCATGCAGAGGCAGCTGCTGCCCAGCATGTCTGGGCTCGGGGGCAGTGACCTGGGTTGGCTGCCCATCCCCTCGCAGGAGGAGCTGATGAAGCTGGTGCGTCCCCCTTACTCTTACTCGGCTCTTATCGCCATGGCCATCCACGGGGCGCCTGACAAGCGCCTCACCCTCAGCCAGATCTACCAGTACGTGGCCGACAATTTCCCCTTTTACAATAAGAGCAAGGCCGGCTGGCAGAACTCCATCCGCCACAATCTGTCCCTGAATGACTGCTTCAAGAAGGTTCCCCGAGATGAGGATGACCCAGGTAAGGCGGCTGCCAGGGCAGGGTGGGGGCACCCTTCAGCAAGTCGCTGGGTGCCCAAGCCAGGCTTATTTCCTTCCTGCCCCAAGCCCCATTCCCGGAAGCTCTGGTTCCAGTTGTTCCACCCTCAGATTCCCCAGGACTGAGGCTGATCGGAGACAGAGCTGAAGGGAGGTGGAGGGGAGCACCGGCTTGGGGCAGATTTGGGTTTCAATGGGCTCTAGTCAGTGGCCTTGGTCAGGCTAGATCTCTAAGCCTCAGCTTCTTCATCTGACAAATACAGAGGCCACCTTCTACATAATTTGCAGGTGCATGATAGAGGCAAGGTACTATATGCAAGGCCTTTAACACCCACAAAAATTTAATGGACTGCAGTCAGTATTATGATTCACGTGCATCCCCAACACTTGGGAAACTTCCATTGCTGAGAATAGCCCACACCACGCCCCACCAGGGCAGAGGTTCTGAACCTCCTTTAATCACCACAGCAGGAGTAGCTGCATGAACCCATTTCACAGATAAGGACAGTAGCAGAGAAAGGGAATAGTCCACCTATCTTAGGTGACACAGGGTGAAGTACGAGTGATGGTGCTTGGTTCTAAAAGCAGGTCCAGCCCAGAGAATGTGACCTTCTCCTTTGCTATGACAAATATCTAAAGTACAGAGACCTGCAGAGAGCAGTGTAACAAATATTTAGGAACTCTTTTCCCAGAATTAAAGTCCACTGTTGTTTTGCTCTAGGATGCCAGAGTAGCTGAAAGGAACTTTACTTTGCTCCCTTTGCTGGTGGCAGTGGCTAGGTCAATCTGTCTCCTAGACAGCAAGTGTCCGTGAAGAACTGCCCTTGCCCTCCAGCTAAGAGGGGGCGGCAGCAGCAGTTCACCTTCCCTAATGCAGGACCGCACAGTTACAAAGCTCTTGTGTACCTCTACTGTCTGTCCTTCCCCATGTGGAGCCTGAGAAGCAATGGACAGGTCCAGTGGTTCATTTGTTAGACTAGGAAACTGAGATTCCCCCGAAGTCCTTTAGTTGTCAGGAGCAAAGCCAGGGCTCTAGTCCATCTTTGGACTCCAGCCCAGGACCATTATTGGGCAGTCCTGAATATTCTCCTGGGCTTTCTTTATCCTCAGCCTTGGAAGCATCCCTCACTGCTTCACCCCACTCCACACCCCTGCCCTCCACCCCAGCGCTCAGCCTTCTGAAAGGGACTACCTGTCCACCTCACATGCCTATGCCTCTTTCCTTGCAGACCTACACACTTCCCCACCATCTGGAGGATGCTTAAAGGAAGTTGGGTGGGTGGGTGGTTTGTAGAATTCCTCCATTTTTCAGGCCCAGGCTTTTGTACTTCTCTCCTCTCTCTACATTTAGAACCTTTGTTTTTAATTTGTGACAGTAACAAAGAAGAGGAAAGAGGCATCTTGCCCACCACCCTTTGCTTACGCCACACTTTTGTTGCAGGTAAAGGGAATTACTGGACTCTGGATCCCAACTGTGAGAAGATGTTTGACAATGGAAATTTCCGAAGGAAGAGAAAGAGAAAATCAGATGTTTCCTCCAGCACAGGCTCCTTGGCCTCAGAGAAAACTGATAGCAGTCTCCTGGCAGGCAGCCCCAAGAGTTCAGAATCACAAGACATCCTGGACAGTGGCTCACCAGCCACCTCCAGCTCCCCAGAAAAGAGGTGCTCTCCACCCCCCTCAGGCACTCCGTGCTTTGATAGCTTCCTCTCCACCATGACGGCCTATGTGAGTGGGCCAAGCCCAGTGGGCCGCCCCATGGGCACACCAGGACTAAACCCTGAGCCCTCTGACAAGACAGGGCAGGGCCCTCTGAGTTTCAACTCCTACACCCCACTCACCAACCTCACAGGCCACGGGAGTGGGAGTGAATGGGCCACCTCTGCACCCACCAATGCGCTTGGCTATGGAAGCTCAGTCCTTAACCAGTTCAGCCCTTACTTCTACAACAGCATCAACCCCAACGGTGTCCTGTGCCCCAGGGAGGGCACAGAGGTTTAGGACCCAAACAACTCCTGGGCCACGTGGGACATGATCCCAAGAGGAGCAGCTGTGTCCCCTGGGCTAGCTCCTACACCACCCTGTGAGCCAGGACCTCAGAACCACCATGCCTAACACAGGAGCCTCAACAGAGCGCATTCTCTTTCCAGAACTCTGTTCAAGCTTTGTGTTCACCACACCCGGATCCGTGCAGAGACTTAACCAGCTTGGCAGTGGTAATTCTGGCGCCTGGCAGCAGTCGTGATGGCAGCAGTTTTCTGAGCCCTTGTTCTGTGCCGGGGGCTGTGGCAGGCCCTTTACAGGCATGACGGTCAGCTTTGAGATTTAGAGTCACCCTGTGGGCGTCGTATCAACCCCCTCATTAACAGAAGGGAAACAGAGCTTGAGGCAGTTAAGTCACTTTACCAGAGTCTTACAAACTAGGAAATTCCAGAGCTACAAGGGAAATCTGGGTCTAGGTAACCCCAAAGATTGAACCGAAGGGCGCAGGGCTAGAAGGCTGGCTGAGCAGCTGAGGAATGTCAGGATGAGGAGCTGACGGCAGCAGAGATGTCCAGACTTCTCCCCTTGTTCTAGTGCTCCCTCCAAATCCAACACCAGCCAGGCCTGTCTTGTTCCGGTCTGTCCTTATTCTGTTTGCTCCAACCTTCCTGCAGATACTCGTCTAGTGGCCACTCAAGGCGACAAGTGACTCCTTGCCAGGTGACTGAATGTAAAGAGTGCAGGCCCCGTGCCCTGCAGGACGGCGCAGGGATCGGCAAGCGCAGCGTAGCACGGCCCTTCTGCAGCTCCCCACAGGCAGGTCATGAGCAGATCCAGGGTCAGTGAGAGGAATGGCAGCCCTAAGTGCTCCACCCCAGGCTGCCCTTCCCCAAAAGTCTCATAAAGCCCAGCTGTGTGTGTGTGTGTGTGTGTGTGTGTGTGTGTGTGTGTGTCACGGACCAGTGAGTTGGCATTGGTCGAGGTTTCCAAGAGAAACAAGGCAGAGTGAGCACTTCCTTCTCCGCGGGGTTGGAGAGGTGGATGTTCGTCTGAGAAACAACAGCCTCCAGGGAAAATCCTGGCCTCCCTCGCAGGGTCTGTGAGTGCAGCTCCTGGGAATCCTCTTTCTCCTTTTTTGTAGGTATTTTATATGCTTGTGATGTTTTCTCACAGCACTTCTGAGGAAATGTTGTTCAATTTCTTATGTTCTTTTTAATAATTAAACATATTCTGTGCAGAAGTGTGTGGTCTTTCCTTGGGACTTGCTCTGTCTCTGGCTGCTTGGTTGATTCCACACAGGGTGAGGGACAGCCTCAGGCTAAAGGCTTTTGGAGCAGGAGGCAGAGAAATCATGAGTACTGAGCTGCTTCTCCCCCTTTTGGGTGGCAGGGAGACTAGACAGAGGCCTTCAACCTAAAGACAGGCATCCATGGGATGGGGTAGGTATGTGGAAGGAACTTACCTGAATTAAATACTTAATGTGGAACAGACATATCCCAGTATTTACAGTTCATACAAACTTTGAAACTATACTATAATTATTTGGTCCTCCCCAGCAATGGAAAAGGGTTAGTGACAATCTTGTTACACAGCTGAGAAACCTCAGTGGTTTTTCTTAGTGGTTGAGTGATTTGTCTGAAGTATTCACCCCTGCGCTCTTGAGTTTCTCTGACTCTTGCCTGCAGATGTGACCAACGTGAGCAGCAGCAGCTCCAGGGCCATGCAGTCCACATGAGCGTGTACTAGGGTTTTCTAGGGTCCCAAGCACAATAACTGCAGGAGAACATGTGAGTCAGAGCCGGAGTCCCTCCCCCTGGGTGCGTAGAGAGAGGTGGGTGCCGGTGTCAGGGGGAGGGAGGGGAAGGCTATCTCTCCTCCCATAGAATGACAGTGGGAGGTGGTAGCCAAAAGCACTAACATGATGATGACGATGATGATAGTACTAGCATCCAATGTGGGGTCACTAGGTGCCGGGCACCGACTTAGGACTGAACCTACTTTATTGCATTTAAATGTCATAATATTTTGATGTGATGAATGCCCTTATCTCCATTGCATAGGTGAGAATGCTGAGGCTCAGAGAGATTCCATAGTTAGTTAATCCAGGACACAAGCTAGAAGTCATGCAGATCCACTGATCCCATGGCTGAAAACCTTCCTCAGAGCCCCCAGTGTTGGGGAACCTAGGATTTATCATAGGAGGAAAAAATCATGAAAACCGAGGAAAAGTACAGGTTTCCAGATGCTTCCCTGGGGATCTCTCTGCACAGCAACACTCCTACTGCCAGAGATAGCTGAGGGAAGAACAAGAAGAAGATGGTACAAGACCAGGAAAAGATTCAGGAAACTCAGAACGCGTTGACCCTGGCTGCACAGGTAGGAATCAATCCCGAGGCTCTGAGGGAAATAAACTGGACAAATGGAACAATGAGGTCACAAGCAGAGTTAAGATGCACATCCCTGAATCCCTGATCAGGATTTTTATCACACTAGATCACACTGCCATGGAATTTGCCCAGAGAGAACCTGCAGCCCCACCCTCTCCACTGCCCACCTCCCTGCCTGCCCTTCAACCCCACTCCTCTCTTCAGGCTGGGTGAAGAACTATGGAAGGGCCCAAATAGCTCAAGCCAGCCGGAAGGGAGCTGGAGATTTAAAACCACAGTCCACAACCTCAAGTCTGCGTTCTTCTTGGCCCAGAATTTAATGGGCACAGGCAATAAAGGGAAGCCTGCAGGGCTCCAACAACACAGGGACCCTGCCAGCTCCAGCCAGCAAATGTGCACCCAGGGAGTTCCTGGTAGCAGCGCCAGGAGCTCAGGGGTACAGCAGTGCTGGGAGCACCCACGTGAGCACTGCAGAAGGTGGGAGGTGGGTCAGGAAGGAGCCCACTTCTGAGGGCTGCTCCTAGCCGGAGAGAGGGAAGGAAAAGATTGAGTGGGGCTGGGATGTAGCTCAGTGGTGCAGCACCTGCCTGGAAGTGTGAAGCCCTGAGTTTGATTCCCAGTACAAAAAAAAAAAAAAAAAAAAAAAAATAGAGGGATGGCAGAAGGAAAAACTGATTTACTAGCAAGTGCTTCATTTGGTATGGGTGACCTGGAATTTATTTCCCTCCTACACTTCAACTCTGAACCGAAGCCATGGTCCCCCACCACAGTATGAATAAAGAATCTGAGAAGAGGACTTGTAGGTCAGAAGGACCAGGAAGGCTGCATGAGGTTGACTCGTGAGACTGGGGCTGGCTGAAGAGTGACAGAAAGGAGTTAATGCAAACCACTGGTTTACACACTCACCTCCCCACCAATTCACTCTAGTCCCTTCAAAATCCTGTATTATAATGTTTCAGTTTCCAACTCTCATGTAGATTTGTGAAGTATGCTTCAAACCAGAATATATCATACCTTATATAGTTAACATTATAATAATTTCATTAATTTTACTGATGAATTTTCAAGGAGAAAAGTCAAGAAGCACTATACCTGAGCTAACGCATTAACAGTTGTTCTCTAGTGGGTGATGGAAAGTGAGTCATTTTTCATTGTAGTTATCGTCCTTATCTTGATGTATAGTGACATCATTGGTCCTACCCACTGTTGTTAGAATCCCCGTTCTTCACTGCTGGAGCCCAGGAGCCATGCCATATTGGTAGATGGCCTCATCTCCTGCCAGAACTTATTTGTCCTATACTAGGTAACACCTGACCCAAGCTGAGCTATTTCTACTGTGACAGAGGAATGGGTTTCCATCACACAGACTTGGCCTTTTGGAGGACACCATCAGGGCCTCATGAAAAGAAAAACGGAGCAGTATGAGGCCCGCAGCTTGTCTAAAATGTGAATTCAAAAGAAGGTAAATGCTTTATTTGCTGAAAAGCCACTGGCAAGCAGTAGAGAATCTGGTAGAGTTTCAGGATAGTTGCAACTGGCTTTGGCATTGCTGGCAGTTGAAATAGAGTGATTTCAACCAGCAACAGATTGGAAAGGAAGGGGAGATTAAGGAGAAAGAGGTGGGGATCTACAGAAGAACCGCCAGTCTTTACAGGGTGCCTGCTATTTACTGGGAACTGGACACGAAAGTGTGAAGCTGTCTCATAATTACAACACCCTTGGAAAGTGGAACTGTTATGTGGTCCATTTGCCCTATGAAGAAATTGGAGCTCAATTAGGAAAATTAGGTTTAGGAACGCCAGAAGAATCTTGGACAGTGGCTTTATGGTTTAGACCTCCAGCTCTTTTAATACCCTGGTAATGGGAACTGGGAAATTCCATGGTGAACAAACCAGAAGGAATCTTCTCACTGAAGAGGATATGGGAACATCACCCCCAAATCAGGAGGGCCCAAGCTAGCCAGCTCATCATCGGACATCTGAGCTTTGCCCATGTGGAAGGCTTGGCTCAGCTGTCCACCCCACATATACTATGCTCCCTGGCCCTTGCTGCCCTGCACCCCTGCAGGAGAAAGCCTGAGCTGTTCTCTCTGTAAACATGCCTGATTTTCTCATGAATGCTGCTGTCATGGTTTGTGTCTAGTTGTCCCTGCCAAAAGCTTCATATAGTCTTTGGGGCAGGCTTCTAGGGTTTGTGATGAATAAATGATCCAAAGCTGTGATTACGGATGTGAGTGCTATACCTCCCTGGGGTGGATGGTCTGAATACAATATAAGGAAAAAGGAGGGGCTCGCTAGCTGCTGCAGCTGCTGCCCCTCCCTTCTCTCTGCTCTGCCACCACCATGAATGGCTGCCCTCTGCCATGTGCTGCTCTGCCTTGGAGCCAGCTGAGTATGGACTGAAACCGCCACAAACTGTGAGCTAAGTAAACCTTTCCTTCCTTGATTTTGCATGTCAGGCATTTTGTCCCATCAATGAGAAAAAAGTAACTGAGAGGTCTGCACTGAAAATACAGTGAGATTGGCTTTTGTCTCTGGCCTCCTCAGCTCAACACTTCCTTACGGGTTCAAAGAGCAAAATTAGTGCACTGTGGCATGGACACATGCACTGTGTGTGTCCATGTCTGTGTGGTTCCCCAAAGAACTCCTTGGACACCTGACTCTCCCCACAGGAGCCATCAAAAGACCCCAAGAGGACAGCAAAAATGCAGACTCTATCATGAAGGTAGTACAACTGCTTAGGGAATGTTCCTCCCTTTATCTTAGGTCAAGCAGATGTTGCATCTATAACATTAATGCCTACTGAGTGACTGTCATGAACTAAATATTTCTCACTGGTTAGTTAATAATCCCAACCACCCCTGAGGCTGAGGCTAGCATTATTTTCACTTGCTACGGAGGTGAACCGTTTCTAGTAAAGTTAAATAACTGTTCCGAGGCAATAGAACTAGTAAGTATCAAAGAGAAACCTAAACTCCAAGTGTGCCTGGTTCTGGACCCCGTACTTTTAGTCTAGCTGCTAAAAGAGGCCTTCAGAGAGGTGCTGCTTCAGCCCAGTCTGCCATCATCTCCATCCACTTCATTTATGATCAACAAAGACCTCCACACAGGTCTCCCTGCCTCAGCTGCCACCTACTGTTGCAGGGCACGAGCTTCCTAAGAATCAGAGTCAGTTGTGCCCTGTGCTTCTCACTGACCCAGTGTCTTTTAGGTCCTCAGTAATGCTCATGGCTCATAAAGTCCTTGCTGTGTCTTCATGTCTCTCATGAAAACTTTGGGCATATAATCAGACAGATCCTCTCTTCTTATCTTGGGGAATCAAAATAAGCAGGTTGGCTATCTCAAGGTATTGTGCATACATATAATTTCTTATATGTTTCCAAGAATGCTGTAATCCTAATATAATTTTAAAGCATTTCAAAATAGAATAGTGATGAAACATATTCTGAAAAGCTTGAAACCGAAATGTAGAAGGATATGGAAATCAGAGCTTGGAAGAAATCTTCCTTAGATAAGAGAATCGTCCTGCCAAGTTAATACTGTGATTAGTCTTGGTGGAGTGGCCAATGACTGGTTAAAATGGTATGAGAAGGCTACTGGGGTACTAGTAGTTGTATGTCATTTCACTTAAGTGCTGACCATACAGCTATGTTCATTTTAGGAAAATTGTTCAGCATAGAAATTATGGTTGTTATTTATTCATTTTGGTATATGTACATTTTATAGTAATTGTATGCAGGTAAATATTGAACAGCTATCCCTTTGGAGAGAGAAAGTGGAGCCCACTTGTGATGTCTGCCCATTATGCCAGTGTAAATATTGCTTCCATGACTTATTCTGAGCCACCCACACTCCGTGTGGCCAGGGCTGGGAAGAGACATGCTACCTGCATGTAGCATTCAAAATGACCTCCACCACAAGGATAGGACAGATGGAAACCCAGAGCACTGCTAATAGCAAAACCGAGTAACCTAACTTATTTGTCATCTTTGTTTATAAAGTATATCATATTGTAAGTTTTTAATTTTTAATAATGGCTAATTTGACATGAAACTCCTAAAAACAGCAGTGTGAGCCAGTTTAAGCAGGCTCTAGGACACCATTGGTATAGGCACCAGTAACTCTGGCCACCAACCTCACCATTCTCTGAAATACTATTCATCTGAGATTGCCATTTCCATTCTCTCCACCAGGCTCACCTCCTTTCTCCTCAAAACCCTCCTCTTCTACCCCCACCTTCAATTCTCCTGTGAGATGCTATAGTCAGGTGCTGTATAAGGGTGTTTCCATCAAGCTCAAAGGCCAACTGCATATACAACAGTGGTCCCATAAAACTGTGTTGCCTAGTAACTTCACAGCCATCATCTGTGATGTTCACACAAGAGGAGAACTGCACAAGCCCAAGGACACATTTCTCATCATGTATCTTCATCATTAAATGATACATGACTCTATTTGCTCTGAGAAGTCATTTCTGACCCACTGCCATCCTTGTTCTCATAGCCCTGGGCTCTTACCCAAGTTCTTCCATTTCCTTTCTAAGTGTTTGGGTTTCCATCAAGCAGTGGTGGCAAACCTATGGCTCACAAGCTGCAGCGGGCATTCAGAGCCCTCCTGTTGGCATGCAAGCCAAGGTACCTAAGTAGCCAAACACCAGATGAAAGTGGTTTTGCTTAACTAAATTTTTGGTCTCAGGTTTCACTGCAGTGTTGGTACTTTGCAATAAATAAGTGGGTTTTGGGCTTAGACACGTGGCCTCTAAAAGGTTCACCATCACTGCCCTAGATGGTCAGCTCTGAGGGCAGTAACTGGGTCTTGATGGCTTCCTTGGCACTCAGCACAGTCCCTCATGGAGGGAATATCCTCAGGTGAGTGAATGAATAACCGAAGGAAAATGAATAAATGAGCAAATAAGGTCAACTAGTCATTAGTCTTTTGCATCTGTTCTTCCCCAGGAGGAATTCTGAAGACCTTGGCACCCCTCAGCCCCAACTTTGTGGTTGGTTCACTACCCTAGTTCTCTGGGGGAGCAAATTCTCAAGGCTAATCTTGATCAGAGTTGCTCTCTGAATCATGCCGGCCTCTTTCCTAGGCTAATCAAGTGCCTTTCTATCCACTAACAACTGGGTTTAACTGAGTCTGGGCCTGTTAGAGGAGAGATGCCGAAAGGTGAAAAACAACCGAACTGTTTACTGCCTCAATCCCAGGCTTCTCATATTGGTAGCTTTATATTGAAACAGGAAGGAGAACAGAGACTACCCTGTTCTTACAACAAAGACAGTTGGTTCATAATTGCTATTACAGACTACCAGCACTTACCAGAAAAATGGAATAAAAGCAAGAAGAAAGAAGCACAGCTCTGCACTCCAACAGAGCTGGTTCCAATCGTGCTTGGAGCTTTGCCCACCACACTGCCCACCCTTCTCTGAAACTCTAAGCACCATGTGTTAGCTGGAGATGAGCAGCGGGCCCAAGCCCAGGATTTCTGGGAGCATCAAGTATAAATCGAAGGGGAACAGACTGGCCCGAGTGTTGCCCAAAGGAAATATTCTTAAACTATCAATCTGATGAAACTTGGCAAAATTTCATTCTCCCACATTAGTTTTATAGTTTCTTTGTTCTAAAAACAGTATTTTATTGATGTACCAGGGTTCAGTGTACAGCACTTGGGAAATCTGTACATCATAGGAGGAATAAGGTCTCTCCCAGAATTCCACCTAACATGCTGTCTAACCCCCTCCCCCAACTCTACAATTTTAGCAATACACATTTGACAGCTTTTCATGAACCAGAGGGTCACTCTTAGCTCCCTTCCCCCATGCTTATGAACCCAAATTCTCACTTGAGATGTGGGTGGTCCTCAGAGTAGATAATGTGGGTAAGCTACACACATGGAGAGCATGGACATGACAAAAATTATGCTCACATGTGCGCACCCGTTCACTCACACACACACACACACACACACACACCTTCCATGCTTGTCTATAGATGCTAGAAGCCACTAATTACATCAGGGAACAAAGACTTACACCCCTCCCTGAGAACAGAAAAGATTTTTAAGTCCCTTCTAATAGCAAATAAAAATGGTCTATGAGGAATTTGGTTCTGAGTCCCTCACCTCAAGGATGAAGAAACTGAGCCTACAAAGAAGCAGGACTGGGGCTGCATCTTGTTGCCTGTGAATACTGGACATACATAGAGGCACACGTATGCTGATTTTTGGATGACTGGGGTGCTCTGAATTCTCAGGCACCACACATGTGAGTTGTTGTCTACAAAATAGGTGTTCACAGTGGGCCAGAGCAGGTGAATAAAGGTGATGCAGGCCATGGGGGAGAGATGGCGGTAGGATGGGGCAAGTAGAAGGGCTGACAGGTGACAGAGAAGTGAGCTTATGTTCAGTCGGTGAGAAATCAGGGGTTGGCCTCGTACTCAAGCTACGTGTGTCACAGAATACTAATGTCCAGAAAAGGTGACTGACCACCAAGGACAAGAGAAATCAAGATGACTCCATATAACATAATCAAAAACACTATCCACTCTATGCTAACCATATGTATCCCCTATCCTGATTAAGGAGGTTGGCGTGCTTCTTCACCCGCTCCATCTTTATCCTCAGTCTGGTCTTCCAGATGAGATTTATGGAAGTGACCAACCTCAGGATCCCTTTCACTCCTGACAACATCCAATCCAAAACAAGACTGCTCTTCCTTAACCTTTCCCCCAAATCCCCAGCACAAGTCCAAGTCCTTCAAGGCCTCTCTCTGCTCCCCTTCTCCTGAGACCCTGGTGGATCCTGTGTTGTGCTCCCACATGTCTCTTGTCACACAGTCATAATTGTCTCCATGCCCCGAATTGGTTCAACCTGGACTTCATGGTCAATTTGACTTTGGGGGAGAACCAGATATTTCCAAGTGCCAGAGCCAGTGAATAAGGTGGTTGAGAACACAGAGTAATGTTTTTATGGGCCTGTGTTCCCACTGGATGGTACTTAGTAGCAGTTTTCATCGTATTTTTTTCTTATCTTATAAAGACAATAACAAATACATAGCTACTTCAGAAGTGGACAAGAGTGATGGAGCAAGTGTGTTCAAACTGAAGTGGAGTTCTGGAGGTAGTGGCAATGTTTCTTTTACTGTACTTTTTAAAACAATCTATATATTCACCATATATTTGAGCAAAAGTCATAGCCTGGTTGACAGGTAGTGCTGTAATAGAGTGGCACAAAAGAGGTGACCATTATAGGTAAAGGGGTCTGAAAAGGGTCAGGTGAGTCAATCACAATGGAACAAGGTGTTCAAAGATGTGTAGGGCTTTTCCTTAGCAGTGAGTACTGCAGGCAGATGTAGAACCTGCGCAAAGGCCAGGAGATTGAAGAGAGGTGCTGGGACATCGAGAGAGCAGCAGCTTGGTGTGTAAGGAAGCAGGGGGCAGGCTGAGGGAGGGTAATGGGGCCATGAGTTCTGGATCGGAGCTCATTTCCTCCTAGCCATTATGGGGGAGCCCTGCTAAGGTTGAATAAAACAGGAACAAGACTGACCCCACCTGTGGCCCTGCAGCATGAGTGAGCACTCCGTAACTTCTGCTAGTGTGTTTATACTGCCTGCGTGCAGGTAGCAGCTAAGGGCTGAGAACCTCGCTCAGGTGGAGAGTGCTTCTTTATAAGATTACTGAAGCAGAAACTATCAAAGGAATTGACAAAATTGACATAAAAAGGAGACGACATGCAAATAGATACTAAACATAAAAAGGTGCCCAGACTCCCTTCCTACTGATCAAACCAATGCAAAAGAACGTAATAATGCTGCTTTCTTTCACTTAAACATTTTAAACATTAAAAATGTGTAAAGCTTTCCAGGATGGAGAAAAGGGATACCCTGGTCTCATATATTTTCAAATGAAGAACAAAGTGAAGCAGTCCATAAAGGCAATGTTGACAGTGAACAGGAAGATGTCTACTTGTGTCTCCCTTGACTTAGAAATTTCTCTTTCTCTAGATTTCTTTTTGATACTGAAAATGCAAAAAATCTATGTTCATGTTTGGGCCTCACATACATGCTTCAATGATTGCATAGTTTACATCAGTGAATACTAGAATACCTTAAATTAAACAATTAAAACTGTAGTGAATATGATCTATAAGTATGACAGAAATCTATGAAGTTGTTAAAAGGGATGAAAGAGACTTGACAGAATCTGAACAGATGCTAATGATATACCAAAGAGGTAGTCACATGTCATTATTTATAGTAGTTTCTACTTTCTGTACTTTCTCAGCACAGAGAGAACACTGTACTGGGAGTATAGCACATTAACCCCATCCCTATTTCATGTGATCCAGGCCCCTTGAGACTTAGGTTTTTCTCATCTAGAAGAGTAGGTCATGATGAACCCTCTGCTCTCTTTAGTTTTAACTGTGTTATATTTATGTTCATCTTATTAGTGGGCTTTTGGGTGCTTTGTGACCCTTCTTTCTAGGTCCTTGGTGTCCTGATCAAATAATTGCACAAGACAAGTGCCAAAGGTCAAGAGTTTTACATATATTAAAGGTAGGAAAAGAAGTACACATTGCAGAGTGAGAGAAAACCCACTTAAAGGAGCACAGTAGCCATCAGATTACTGGCCAGTATCTATTGTAGTCCTCATTCTGACATTAGATCTAGGTCACCCTGCCAAAATCCTGCTTGCTTTTGTGCCAGAGGTATTAAAATCAGCACTTTCAGGTTGTTCCCAAGGGCAAGGCTTAGGCATTGTTTCACTTGGAATGTGTCTCAGAGGTCTGAGATCGATAGGTCAAGCCCACTTGCCTGCCAGCTGACCACATGCTAATGCCCTGCTTCATTTCCCCTGAGACATAAATCTCCATAATTCTGGGCCAGCGGTATAGCTCAGTGGACTAAGTGCTTGCTTAGGTAAGCACAGCGGCCAGGGTTCGATCCTTGCTTCCACATGCCACGCCGGCCCCACCTTCGGGTGCGTGGAGGCAGCGATGGAGTCCGGGCGTGGTGGCGCACGCCTGTAATCCCAGCACTAGGGAGACAGAAAGCAGGAGGTTCGCTATGAATGTGGGCTACATAGTGAGACCCTGTACCAAAAAGAAAAGCCTAAAAAAAAAAAATCTCCATAATTCTTCATGGGTTGATGAGATCATGACGGTCTCTGTCTTCATATAGGTACTTCCAGCTAAAATAAAAGGTGGACCCTACCTACTATGGATTATGTTCTCTCCAACTGCCTTGAGACGTTGTGGCTCACCAGTTGAGTTAAAAAAAAAAAATGTCAGTGTCTATATATTTTTGAGTTGTCTACTTATTTTTTTAATTTTTATTAATTTTAATGAGAAAAAAGATAAAATAGTGATGAAACAGTTTCAAAACAGGTTAGTAGAACATTTACAGTAGTTACTACATTGCATATTATTGTTTTCATAGTAGTTGTTCAGAGGACAAGATGTAGACATGATATCTTGCCTAAACAATATTAGTGTAAACTTTCTTCTCAGTGAACTAAGATAAAGTAGCTGTATATCCATCCTAACTCTCTTGTATGTACCTACATTTTTTTCTTCACTCCCCCTTCTCTTTTTCACAACTGTTCTTTACACTTTTGTGAAGTTAGTAACACATAACACTAGATTGCTTACCAGCTGATAGCTAACCTTAAGGAGACAGGATGTCCATCTCAGGAGTGAAATAGCTTGTCTGCTTTAGGCACTGGGCCAAGTCCCACCTACATATATTTGATCCATTTGATAGCTTCACAGCTCCCAACATATTTTCCCTTTGCCTTTTCCTTTTTCAGAGATGTGTGTTCCACTGCAGTTAGAGAAATTGTACTTGGAGAAGTCTTTAAAGGACCTTTTTGAGAATTTAAGGATTAAACAGCAAAGACAGGACAAGGAGAAAAGCTAGAAAACATGACAGGGGCAAAACCATACATTTATATGCACAAGATGGGTAAGGCAGTGACCCTGAGAATCTTTAAGTGTTTGAAACTAGCAGTTAATTGGTAGAATTCTTACCCTGACTAACTATATATGCTGATACCTGTGAATTAAGCAACTGCACTGAAGATAGTAATGTTTGGAATGCCTGTCATTCTTGTCTTCTAAATGCATACTACTTCTAATGTCATAGCAATTACTGCTATACCATAAGTTTGCTGTAAGAAGAGGGTAATAAATGAAAAGAAGAGACAAGAAAAAATTGTCATAGGACTATCTTGCTACAATGCTGTATATGGTTAGATTTCTAAATTTCTGTGTAAAAATATGTAATTGTTTATTCCTACTTTTTACATTTTTTATTTTTTATTTTTTTCTTCACATTCTGCAGGGATTTAAAGTTTAACATATCAATACTTGATGGAAAATACTTGTTCCATGTTATGTCTGAGATCTCTGTTATTCAGACAGATATTGAGGTTAAGCTCAACTGCCTATGTTATAGGGTAACAATACATTAAGCTTCTCTTCTAGAGTCTTAAAAGCTTAAGTTTGCAGACCAAAAATTAATAAAAAGAAGGGCTGCAAGGACAGCCAACATTTTGGCCTTAAGCCATTAGGTCAGTGAGGACTCAGGACATAAGCAAGCCTGTAGTGTAACATCCTGTAACTCAGTGAGTTACAAATTTTCTGATCAAGGAGATTATGAGGCGGCAAAGGAAAGTGGTCAGCAATGTAAGTGGGCCTGAGGAGAGTCATATGGAAAAAAAAGTTCTCTCAGGCTTTCACAGAGAGCAAATTGGTGAAGCAATGTCTATGACTCAGTCACATGACTGACACAAAGGATCTACAAACTGCAGTACACAGTTTCAGGGTAAATCCTGAAGGAATTTGACTGACCTTGTCAGATACAAAAGTTACATTTCTTGTTATATAGGTCTTCCTTTATCTTGGTCTTAACCATCCAGCAGGAAAGTATAAAAATGAGGTATAAAAAGTAAAGCCACATTAATATGCTAAGCTGTAAAAGGCTCAAGTCAATAACTACTGACATTGCCAGTCCTGAGGATAACCCACTACTATTATGGACTACTGGACTATATTGGATTATTTTTCTGAATTCACACACCTACAATATTTTAATAGAAACAGAATATCCATCTCTGACAAAAATAAACAAAAAAAGGGAATAAATGAAGGACCATTTTGTATCTTTATATAAAAATTAGTTAGGATATATAGCTACTTTCTCTTAATTCAATGAGAAGAAAGATTTGTACTAACAGTGTTTAGACAGGATATCATATCTGCATCTTGTACTATAAATAACTACTTCAAATACAACAATATGCAATGTATTTATTATTGTAACTGTCCTACTAACCAGTTTTGAGGTTACTAAGCTGTTTTGAGGTTATCTCATTGCTATTTCTTTCTCAATAAAATTATTTAAAAAATAAAAATAAAAAATAAAGAAAAATAAACTTGAAACCTTCATATATAAGTGAATGCAACTTGAGGACATACTCATAAGTAAAATAAACCAGACCCACATGTATAAATATTGAATTGTCTCCCTAGGGTAAGAACTCAAAGAAGAAATAAAAATTGAGAGTTATAACACAGTTAAATGGAAAGTGAGAACTTAAGGTTTAAACAACAATGAGAGAGAAAAGAGAAAAGTTAGGAAATATGGCAGAGGCAACACCATATTTTGTTTAAACAATATGGTTAAGGCAATGATCCTAAGATCTCCATCAGGTTTTTGAAAATAGCAGTTAATGGGTACAATTCTCACCCTGACTAACTCTATATGCTGATATCTGTGAACTAATCAACTAAACTGAGGATAGCAATGTGTAATACTAAGACCATGCTTGAAATATCTGTCATTTTGGTTATCTAAATGCAAACTGCTTCTAATTTCATACCAATTATTGCTATACTCTCTTTAAAGCAATTTTTTAAAAAGATAATAAAAGAAAACAAGAGACAAGGGCTGGAGAGATAGCTCAGTAGAGTAAGTGCTTGCCTGGCAAGCATAAGGACCTGAGTTCAATCCCTGGTTCTACAGGGAGAAAGAAAGGAAGAAAGAAAGAAAGAAAGAAAGAAAGAAAGAAAGAAAGAAAGAAAGAAAGAAAGAAAGAAAGAAAGAAAGAAAACAATAGACAAGAAAAAATGCCATAGGCTTGTCCTGCTTCAATGTTGTATGTGGTTTGATTTGTAGATTTCTATGTAAACCTGTGTAATTTTTTCTTTAATATTCTCTAGGGATTGAAATTTTAGAATATCCATGGCTGCTGGAAAATAGCAGTTCCTCATTTAGTCTAAGGTGTTTAATATTCAGACAGACAGTGATGTGAAGCTCAACTACCTATCACATGATAATAATATCATTAAGCTTCTCTTCTGGATTTTTAACAACTAAAATTTGCAGACCAAAAATTAGAGAAAAAGAGGGGCTACAAGGGTTGCCAATATTTTGGCTCTAGCATTTCAAGTTCAGTGAGGACTCAGGACATAAGTGAACCTGTGCTCTGACATTCTATAACTCAGTGGTGCCCAAAATTTTCTGATCAAAGGCTTTTGGGGACCACAGAGAAAAGTAACTGATGATATATAGCATGACTAATGAGAGTCACCTAGAAAGGAAAACTTCCCTCAGGCTTTCAAAGAAAGCAAGTTGGTCAAGCAAACTTATCCAGATGTCCGACACTGACAAAAGATCTGTAAGCTGCTGTATGTGGTTCCAGTGTAAATCCTGAGGAGATTTGACTGACCTTGTCAGAAATCAAAGTTACATTTGTAGTTATATAGGTTTTGCTTTAACTTGGCCTTAACCATCCAGCAGAAAAGTATAGCCATGTGGTATAAAAAGTATTGCCATATTAATATGCTGAGCTGTAAAAGGATCAAGTCCACAACTTCTGACAATTGCCAGTTCCGCTGATAACCCATTACTATTATGTACTATTGGACTATATTGGGTTATTTTGCTAAATTCAAATACCTATAGTCTTTAGACTTGTTTCAAGCTGCCTACTTAAAATGGAAGAAACCAGTGAATTTTTCAGAAGAATCAAGGGTTTTATAGTCTGGGTAATCATCTGAAGCCATGAAAGTATAAACTTTACTAGTTTGAGAATGTACAACACAAATATGAGAATGAGAAGGTCACAAATCCGTATTAAAAAGCACACCATGGAGCATCTAGAAATTAGAGATTTTCTCAAATCCTGTAAGACTAGAGTCTTACTTTTTGAAAAGAAGCCTTTGTTCTCCCAGGGCTTCAGAGGAATAGTTTTCTTATTTTGGCTGATCTTTCTCCTCCAGCAGCTCAGATGGGGATGGCTTTATTCCATGACATCCAAGATCTCCCAGGGTTTTTCAGAGATGATGGAGATGTTCATGGAGAAGGACATCACAGGTTGTCCTGGGGCCTTTCTGTCCTCTTCATCAGAGTGGGAGGTAAGAGTCTTGGCTTCTTGAATCCCTCTCAGAGAGTGGAGAGAGTCACTTTTCCAGTGCTGTGAGTCTGACACATCAGCTACCTGACCCACAGAGCAGGGTCCAGGTTGTGACATGGTACAATGGCATGTCCAGTATTTAGCTTCTTACCTATAAAGCAGGGACTCTTTCCCTCAGTAACATTGGGATTTCCTTTGAATGGACTTGGGAGTGCATAAGTCATTGCCAATTGCAACAGCCACAATTTGGGTTTCTTTCTCTAGATTGTTATCTAGATCACAGTTGTTGAACACAGGAAAGCTGTGTCCAGCAATCGTGTCACAGGGTTTTTGGGTACAGAAAATGGCCAAGACAAATTGAAGATCTCACCATGACAGGTAAAGATCAAGGGTTAAGGTTTGAAACCCATCTGCAAACCTATCAGGATCTCCTGAAAACTGGCCTAACCACTACTTCCATTGTTAGAAGGACACTAAAAAAGGACATGGGCTCAAGAAGCCCTCTCTACTACTGAAACCTGCTAGGGACAAGATTTGCTGTGAGTTAGAATGGTGAGAAGCTGTACACTAAATATGTTCTTCCTACAAGGCTAAAAACCATCTGAGGAGTACAAGGAAGGCACTGATTTACTGGCCCAAGGATTATAAGGAGGAGTTGAGGAGACTTCTCAGGGTGATTTCATTAAATGGATGGGTGAGACCTCTACTCCCCTCAAAAACAACTTCCTCTTCCTTAGAGGCCTCTTTGTTTTAGTTACATTTTTCCATTCCTGAGACAAAATACACAGCACTCAAAGTTAGAGGAGAAAAGGTTTCTTGTAGCTCACAGTCTGAAGTTTCGGTCCATAGTTGGCTGGTTCCAAGGGAGGGTAGCATGGTAGAGAGGCATCACAGAAGAGAAACAGTTCATGGAATAGTAGGTAGGAGACAGTAAGTAGCAAGCAGCAGCCTGACTCTGCCTTTTATCCTTCCCAGTGTGTATGACTGGGATGTGTAAGGATTAAGTTGCTGACTACAGTGCTCTCTGACTGTGTTGGGAAAGCTAATATTCACAGTTTCTGAAGGCAAAATAATACTGCAGCTGCAGGCACTGAATCTTATTCAGAATCAAGAGCAATAGACTTCCCAACTTAAGAGTTGAGATAATTCTCTCCATTAGCAAGATTTATTGCTCAGAATGTCTTTGCTCTGACTTCTCAAGACCCTACTCATTTTTATGCATTTTACCTCAGCTATTTCATGGACTCTCTACATGCCCCCTGGTATGATATCCAATAAATACTGGCAGTCTACAGAAGTCTCTGTCTGACTTTCAAGAGACTTCTGACCTTCCTGGATGTCCACAAACCATCTTGTATTATCCTTTTATCCTTTTCCATCACCTTATCCATTAGATTGGGAGACTGATCAGCTCCAAATATCCCCGGCTACCTGCCTTTTGGATGATGCCAACCACACCCTGAAAGGCCATTCCCATTATCACACCCAGAAACATGTTAATCCAATCAGAGAACTAATTTAGCGATGATACACCCTTAATCCCAGCATCACACACCCCAGATCCAGCCACCTGAAAAAAGCCCTATAGATGAGTACATGACACTGTGGAAGGACATCTAGACAGAAGCCTTAACTGTATTTGAGAAGCATGGTTTGGGGATTTTGTACAAATAATAAAACATAAAAGCCTAAAATAGGGATTTTATACTACTTCTCTTGCCTTTTCCAAAAAGGATTTAGCTGAAGAATATTATTATATATTAGATTGCCACCCTGTACCCAATTCTTGCCATTTCTTACTTCACACTGGATGCAAACACTATTGTAAACAGAAGATATGTTGTAAATGACAAGGGTGAAATTGTAAGTATTCCAACTATCTACCTGTATGAGTCCTATAAAGAAAAACAGAAGAGCAAGTCTGAGGTGCTTCAGGAGGCATTGTCTGTAGAAGGATGAAGACCAATAGAGTCCCTAGAGCATCTTCATGAGATGCAGTTGTTTTTCCAGACATCTCTGGAAAAGCAAGCAACACTAATGCCTTTCTGTAGCCATCTTTACTGCCTGAATCCTACTGGAACTCTTTACCTACTCAACAGTTTCCCATGAATGTCAGTTGGGCAGTATATTTGTTTTTGTACTAATGACTTCAAGTGTCACTCAAGCAGGTGTCCTTTTAACCAATCAATTTTTTATTTTCATATAACATACATCTGTTTATTTGTTTTACACCAACTATTTTTGCATAATTTTTATTTAGAATGTTGTATTCGCCTTTGACGCTTGTTTCTAATGAAGTCTATTTATAAATTCTGGTTGTTTTTTTACTGATTCACATTTCTTTTATTTGTGAAAACTAGCCTATAATTTTGTGTTGCAGTCTATAAAAATTCATCATAGGTACATTAGATACAATTGTTATACTTCTACAGAGCTCAGTGATATTCTTCTGCAGTGCGAAATGGACACCTTTGGGATAGTGAGACTGGATAGGAAGGAATTTTCAAAGGATCTGCAGAAGAAAAAACTTAAAGCAGGAAAAATATAAGCAGATCAGAAAAGTCTGTGTTGTGAAATCAAAAGAAAAAAGATGCCTCCTTATTATCAACTACTCATTGTACAAAGATGATAGAACTTGGAAGAAAAAAATGAGACTGAAAAGTTCCAATAGTGGTCAAGGGTTATAATAATTCTATTAGTAGTGTTGACTGAGTTCACCAACATCTAACAAGCTACTCAGTAATCAAAATCTGAGAAAAAAAATATTGTTATAAAATACATATGCACATTTTGGATAAAATAACATGGAATTTGTAATTTATTTGGAATAAGAGGGCTCAAGAAGGCATTCTTAAGTTATAGTAGATCTAATAGACCTAATAATTGACAAGTATGAAATGGCAACGCCAATAGGGATGTCTGTCATTGATGTCTCCACCACCACATTTAGTGGCAAACATTCTACTGAAATTATATCTCATAACAAGGTAAAGACCAATGTGACAGTGTGAAGTATGTTGTTCAAAGAAAGATAACAATGCCAAAAAGAATTCAGAAAGAGACTAGATACTACTGGCCAGATTGTAATGTTGCATTGTGTATTGAATGTTTTAAGATATGCCACACAGAGAAAAAATTGGTGAATAAGTTTAATAAAACTGCCATTTTATATTTCATATTATAAAATTAACAAAAATATAATTTTTGGTTATTCTGTACTTAAAATAATTGGACTGGTAAATGGTTACAGACAGAACAGTACAGGACTATTTACTTTAGAAGCAATAGCCTTCCCATTAAACCCAATTTAAAAAAAATTTTAGTAATTACTTTAAGGAAGTAGAGATAAAAATCTCTTTTCTAGCATTTTTGAGGCAAAAAGATAAAACCTTGGTAAGTTCTAAGTACAAGAATAGATTTGTATCAATTGCCTCCTGTTCTATGTCTGCATACTGACAACTGGTTGAGTTGACCTTTACTGGTTGTTCACTTTGTTTCACTCAGACCCTCAGACACGTTTCTAAATTACCTGGATTTCTGTTAGAAGAAGCAGGGAAGGAATCTCATCCAATTTATGAGAGAAGAGGGGGAGGTTTGTACATCCAGAACATCCAGAAAGCAAAGGCTTTTGCTCTTATTTATAATAGTGAGATTTTCTGGCCACTATGAGGTGAGCTGAAAAAGCGAATGGTGGGTGTGCGTGGCGGAATCACGTGACTGACCAACATGGTGAACCAAAATGGCTGCCAAACACGAGTGAACCATGTGGCTGATCCACGGATGAATAAACATGTCAGAAATGTGGACTCGACCTCCCTAAACTCTGAAGAAATAGGGACCTAGGGAAATCCTTATTAAAAATACCTCGAGATAAAAGACCACAGAGGTGAGACTTTCAGCACAAAAAGGGCAGACTGGGGTAGGTGGCTATTCAAGTAGGAGACTAAGTCACTAATATCTATTTCTATTTTTAGAAGTAAGAAAACTAAACACTAAACAAAGTGTTGGGAAAAACAAAAATGTAGGAGCAAATAGTCATGCTAAACACTAGCTGTCACATGTGGAACCTACATGGTTTGCAAAAGCCCTCTTGGCCTGGCACACCTAAAATGGTCCATTCACTACTGGGCCAAAAGAAGATGCCTGAGAAGCTCCCACCTAACTTGTGACCACACTGAGTAATCTAAGACAGCAGGGAAAACAGAGAGTGCACACACACCTCCCGTCCCCTCTCACTGAGTGAACCACTCTGGGGAACAGTCCCCAACATCAGAGCCATGAGAAAGCTTCCTGAGTTTCCCAGCTTCCCTTAGTGTTTTCCACCCTCCAGCTCCCTGACTCTCACTGAAAGCCAGCATCATAAAAGTAATGAAGGATTTGAGCCCTCCATTGCATAAAAGCCTGACAAGGAGAGAAAGGAGAAGGAATGGACCAGGGCCTTCCCAGGCAAGGGAGAAAGAAAGGAAGGAAACAAAGTAGTGAATTCCTTGTCAGCCTGAGCCCACTGGGCATGGGGTGGGAGTGAGGTAGGGGAGAGGGTTGGAGGGAGGGAGGGGAAGAGATAGATAGATAGAGAGAGAGAGAGAGAGAGACAGAGACAGAGACAGAGACAGAGACAGAGACAGAGACAGAGACAGAGACAGAGAGACAGCTACATGGGGGGAGGGAGGCACAGACTGAGTACAAAGGGCCGTCCTGGTTTGCCAAAAATGTCACCAGGATTCTGCACATGTTGTGAACCTCTTTCTAGAGATTCTTTCCAGGTTCTTGTTGGCCTGATCAAAGAATTAGGCAAGACAAGTGCAAAAAGTTAGAGAGGTTTTACCTTTGTTACCTTTATTAAGGTAGAAAGAGAAGTACACTCTTACAGAATGAAAGAAGCCACTAAGAGCACAGTGGCCACAAGGTAAGCACCAATTTCTTTTGTGTCCCCATTCTGACATCAGATCAAGGCTATATATAAAAAATCTGCTTGATCCTGTGCTAGAAGAATTACCGACAACACCTTCTGATTGGCTCCACCTGCAAGGCTTAGCCACTGCTTATTCTTACAGATGTCCCAAATCTCTATGATTGACATGCCATGCCTACTTGCCTAGTGGCTGGCTCTGACCTAATATTTTGCATCACTCACAGGCATTTCTTGTTTCAGAAGACAGATGCAGAGGTGGTCTTAACTTAAAGACACAGCGTATTTTAGGGGTCAAAAACATTTCTGTTTTTTTTTCCCCTACAACAAAATGGTCCTTTATTTATATCCCCTTTTTTGTTTTGTTTTGTCAGAAATGGGTGTTCCCTTGCAGTTAGAGAAGCTATATTTGGAGAAGTCTTTAAAGCACTTTTTCATACTTGATACCAAACCAAAGATTGTAGGTATTTGAATTCAGCAAAATAACCCAATATAGTCCAATAGTCCATAATAGTAGTGAGTTGTCAGCACATCTGGAAATTGTCAGAAGTTGTTAACTTGAGCCTTTTACAGCTCAGCATATTAATATAGGTTTACTTTTTATACCTCATGGTTATACTTTTCTGCTGGATGGTTAAGACCAAGTTAAAGCAAAACCTATATAACTAAAAATGTAACTTTTGCTATCTGACAAGGTTAGTCAAATTCCCTCAGGATTTATCCTGGAATCATGTACAGCACCTTGTGAAGATTTTGTCAGTGTCAACCATTTGGATGAGTCATGGACATAGCTTGACCAATTTGCGCTCTGTGAAAGAGAATTTTTTTCTCTCTAGGTGAACCTCCTTAGGTACTCTATACATCATCCATCATTTTCCTCTGTGGCCCCATGATCTCCTTGATCAGAAAATTTAGGACACCACTGAGTTACAGGATGTCACAGTAGAGGTTCTCTTATTTCCTGAATCCTCACTGACCTTGAAGGAATAGGGATAAAATATTGACTATCTTTTTAGCCCATCTATCTCCCTAACTATACAAGATAGTTAGGATAGATATACAGCTCTCTTAGTTCATTGAGAGGAAATGTTTGTGCTAATATTGTTTAGATAAGACATGACGTCTGCATGTTGTCCTCTGAATAACTACTATGAAGACAATATGCAATGTATTAATTATTGTAACTGATCTACTAACCTGTTTTGAAACTGTTTCATTGCTATTTTATCTTTTTTTCTCTTTAAAATGAATTTTAAAAATGTTTCTGTGAGCTGTCTCCAGAATTATGGAACATCAATGAAGTCCTGTCTATGATCACATAGATGTCAAAACTTCATTAATTTGGTGGGTTAGCCTGCTCAACTTGCCATAGAAAAATATCATATACTAGATGTAACCATCAGCAGAAATTTATTTTCTCACAGTTCTTGGGGCTGAATTAAGGTGCTAGCATAACTGGGTTGTGGTACCCCAGAGGGATCTTCTAGATTTCGGATAGTCGTTTCCTGTGAACTGTAGCCAGAATTATGGTACATGGATGGGGGGCAAGAAACAGAGAGAGAGAAAGAAGGAGGCAGCAGAGTCAAGAGAGACTAAGACTTCTCTTTTTATTTTTATTTTATTTATTTTAATTTTAAAGATAAAAAATATAACCAATGATACAGAATTTTAAAACAAAATAGGAAATTAATAATGGTTATTATATTGTATATTGTTATCTTCAAAGTACTTGCTCAGATTATAAGATATAGGCATGCAAATCTCATCAAACAATACAAGTACAAACCATTCCCTTCAATGAATAGAAATTTGCAGGATAATTATCATATATGTATTTTTTTCCTTTCTTCTTTTCTCCTTTCTCATATCCTAGTTGTTCTTTCCTTTCAGACAGTTTTTTCCCCCTTCACAATATCTATTGTACATTTTGTGTCTCAGTCTCTTTCAATTTCTTATCCTAGGGAGAAAATATAATGTTGACACATGTGAGTCTGATCTATTTCACTTGAGTATGGTGTCTAGTTGAATCCATTTACCTATAAAAGTCTCCAGTTTATCCTTTTTTATAGCTGAGTAGCACTTCGTTGTATAAAAATACCACATCTTTTTATTCATTCCTCTTTTGGTGAGCATTTGGGTTGTTTCCAAGATTTAGTTATGACAAATTGTGCTACTATAAACATAAACACACATACGTCACTGCAGTATGATGTTTTCAGTTCTTCTGGAAAACTATTCAAGAATGGGCCCTCCAATCCTAGTTTCTGAGGAATCTCCACACTGATTTTCACAGTGGTTGCACCAGTGTACACTCCCATCAGCAGCGGAGAAGAGTCCCTTCTTCACCATAGCACCCCCAACACTCAGTATTGGTTGATGTCTTGGTGGTAGCTATTCTGTCTGGGCGAGATGGAATTTCACTGTTGTTTTAATTTGCATTTCTCAAATGACCAATGATGTTGAACATTTTTTCATCTATTTAGATTCCATTTGCATTTATTCATTGGAGAAGTGTGTATTCATCTCAGGTGCCCATTATTCAATTAGAATCTCACTTATGTAACCTCATTTAACCATAATTACCTATTGGAATCTCCATTCCAAAATTTTGTCACATTAGGGTTAGAGTTTTAATGTATAAATACGTGATGGGAACACAATTAGTCCTAGCATTTGGCTGTGCAGAATAGGAAGTAATACAATGAATTTAGGGATCATAGACTTATTCCACTGAGATGGCTCAGTGGAATAAGCACTTCTCTGGCAAGCCAAGGGTGTGAGTTCAATCCCCGTTTCTGGAAAGAAAGAGAGAGAGAGAGAAAGAAAGAAAGAAAGAAAGAAAGAAAGAAAGAAAGAAAGAAAGAAAGAAAGAACTCATGAACCCAGTCTTGAGGCCCAAGTCCCAAAGATGAGATGTGTAGGGTACCGGTGGACAATGGAAAGAGCTTGCAGTTTTGAGCATGACTGTCTCAGTCCAATTCCTGGCTTCTGTCACCATTACTGGACGATTCACAGTGCCGTCCTCACTGATTCACTGAGTGACAGTGAAGACTGAGGAGAGAAGACTGAGTTTCCAAGCAAACACAGGACAGTGTTGGCACCCACCCAATGATTTTTAGGGTATGTTTGCATGAGTTCTTACAGAACTTCAACTCAGGGCAAGATTTTTCCTTTTGAAATCCATTTGGGCCTTGTGTCAATCACAGAGAAATCCACTGGATGTCTTTATTCTTCTTAATACTTGCTCCTTTCCCTTCTTTGTCAAGGCCCAGGGCAGGAAATGATATTCAATGATCACTGAAAAGTAGTTTGTTTGTTTATGCTTATAATTATCTTCTCCGGGAGCTCCAGTGGCGCAATCGGTTAGCGCGTGGTACTTATACTATAATTATCTTCTCTGGATAACAATACTGGCTTTGTTAAAGAAACAATGGCATAGTTTCCTTTTCAAATACATTTAGTTTGAGGATGAATGATTTGATTTAAAGATGTAACAGTAACTAAATGATGATGCTGATGAAATGTGAATGTGGAAAGTGAGAAAGGGAAAAAGGATGGGAGGAAGGAAGGAAGGGAGAGAAGAAAGGATGGAGGAATGGAGGGAGCAAAAGAAGGAGGGAGGAAGAGAAAGAAGGAGGAAGGAGTGGGGGAAAAGTTATGCTTGAGGGATTGAATAATCCAGGACAACACTGTATAATGGGAGGTAAAGTACAGATGTGGCTTTTGCCCTAAGATCTGCCTGAAAGGGACAACCCCCTCCCTACAAGCTGAAGCACCGAGGACACCGAAGTACCTGTCCCACTGGGGCCGCTTAGTCATTTGCGTTCTGGAAAGGGCAGGTTGGCTGGCAGGTGGGAGAGATGTTCCCCTGGGTGATAACAGGAAAATAAGCTGCAGCCTGGCCTCATGTCGCTTGCAGGAATCTTTTCTCATAGTGTCAGTGAAAGTGTCCACATTGTCTTCAGTAGGAGGGTACAGAATATGCGGCTTCCTGGCCCCACTGCCGGTACCTGGCAGCCCTAGACACTACACTCTAACCGCCTATGCAAAGCACATAGCAGGCTGCATGAGGTGCGGAGATCTGGTCCACTCTTTTGAAAGGCTTTCCTGACCCTAGATTCTCCTCAGATACAAAAGAACCCCGGAGTTTCCAAGAATCAAGCTAGTTTCTGATAACCACGATAAAGAGCCTCCGCCTCCCTTGATATTCAAGAGGAAAAACTAAGGCAATGGAGCCCAGAGAGGGAGGAAAATTTCAGAGCCACATAGCAAGCCGTCAGCAATGCTTGCACAAGAATCCAAGTCTTCTGATTCTTCAGCTGCAATCTCTATTTCTAGGAAAAAGAGTTTTACAATAGTATACACATAGGGGCTGGGGAGATGGCTCAGTGGAGTAAGTGCTTCCCTGGCAAGCGCAAGGGCCTGAGTTCAATCCCTGGTTCCAACAACAAAATAGTATACACATAGTAGAAACATGAAGTTCTCAGGCCCCACCATTTAAAACAACAATCAGAACTTGAAGGGAAGGCCCGGGAAGTGCAGCTCAGCAGGCTAGGCACCTGCCTCACAAGTGCAAGGACTTGAGTTGGATCCCAGAACCTCATGCTGTGCCAGCCCCAGAAACCCAGGTAAGCCGTGTTAGCCACCAAAACCAGGTGCATTGGCACATACCTATGATTTCAGCACGAGGAGGCTGAAAGCGTAGGATTAGTATGAGTCTAAGCTGCATAGCAAGACCCTGTAACAAACAAAAAAATAAAAGATTTTTTAAAGGGGGAATGAGGAGCCAGAGAGATGGCTCAGTGGAATAAGTACTTCCCTGACAAGCACAAGGGCCAAAAAAATAAATGAATAAATAAATAAAAGTTGTGTCCCAACTTTTCCGATCAAGGAGATTATGGGGCCACAGAAGAATGTAGAGTGATGATGTAGAGTGTGCCTAAGGAGAGTCACATGGAGAGAAAACATTCTCTCAGGCTTTCACAGAGAGCAAATTGGTCAAGCAATGGCCGTGACTCATCCACATGGCTGACACTGACAAAAGATCTACAAAGTGTGGTACAGGGTTTCTGGATAAGTCCTGAGGGGACTTGACTGATCTTGTCAGATACAAAAGTTACATTTCTTGTTATACAGGTCTTGCTTTATCTTGCTCTTAGTCATCTAGCAGAAAAGTGTAGAAACGAGGTATGAAAAGTTAAGCCATTACTTGCTTCTATTTATCCCTAGAGGTTAACACTTTGCAGACATGTTAATATGCTGAGCTATGGAAGGCTCAAGTCAACAGCTTTGGACAGTGCCAGTCCTGTGGATTACCAACTACTATCATCAACTACTGGACTACACTGGAATATTTTGCTGGATTCATGCACCTACACTATTTGAATGACAATGGAATATCCATCTCTGACAAAAATAAACAAAAAAGGAGAAATAAATGAAGGACAATTTTGTATCTGAATATACAAAATAGTTAGGATAGGTATATAGCTACCCTCTCTTAATTCAATTAGAAGAAAAATGTGTACTAACAGTGTTTGGACAGGATATCATGTCTGCATAGTGTGCTATGAATGACTACTACAAAGACAATTATATGCAATGCATTAATTGTTGTACCTCTCATACCAACCTGTTTTGAAACACTTTGCAATTTTTTTTCAATAAAATTAATAAGAAAAATAAATAAATAAATAAAAGGGGAATGAGGGCTGGTCAAATAGCTCAGCTGATTAAAGTGCATGTTTAGGCAGATACAGGGGCCTGGTCTTCGATCCTCTGACAGGCCATGTTGGCCCCGCCCCCAGGGGTTGAGACTGAGCATGATAGTACCCGTCTGTAATCCCAGCACTTGGGAGGCTATAAACAGGAGGATCACTATGAGTCTGATCCACATAGTGAGACCCTGAACATACTGTAGACCTTTCCCTAAAATACAATAAATAAATAAATAGAAATGAACATAAATGAAACACAAGTTTTAGTATCAAACAAAGTATTTCATTTAGATCTTTTCACTTGCCTCCCCACAACCTATGAAGTATGAAAGGAGAGCTGAGAGAGTAACCCCAGCCTCTTGAACTACAAGATGCAGTTGAATGGCATGAACCTCAGAACCAGGTTGATTTAGCTCTCCCAGGCACTAAGGTGAGACCTAGCTCAGTAATAAGAACTCTACCAAGGAACTTCACCTTTAATTTGAGAAATAATATTTGCCTTCCAGGGTTGATGAAGTCAAATAATTGTTGAAGATGCTTGGAAAGGAGTTTTTTGTTTTTGTTTTTGTTTTTTAAACATAGCTTTTAACAGGGCTGATACATCAACTTCATTGGAATAAGGAACATTTAGAATACTGCTTGGGGTGTATGGGAGGTTCATGGAGGTGTGAGGTTGGATGCACTGTAGCCTTCCCTGCCTGGTCCTCTCTGACACTTTCCCCATCCCATTTCCCAGCCACCAAGGACTAAGTAGCTTTGTTTCACCAGGCTCTTCTACCATGACATTAAGGCCTTTGGTTCAGCTGATCACGGACTGAGCCCCCTGAAAATGTGAGCCAAATTACATCTCTCATTTCAGCTACAGATTTCAGGCATAGTGTCCCAGCAGTGGAAAAGCCAACTAATACAACTTGTAAAAATGGTATTCATTAGTTGTGCTTCATACAGCCCCCAACTTTAATATAATGCAAATGTTCACTAGTAGACAAATAAGTGTAAACAAATCATGTTAGTTCAATGCAGTGCCACTCAATATAAAAATGAATTTAACACTGGTATATACAATAGTATATAATAATATGCAATAATGATAGATGAATTTCAGAACTATATGAACTTCTATTTATAGCCAAATGATTCTTGTGAGATCTTATCACTGAACTTACAAAGAACTACATAAACCATAGAGGAAAACAAAACAAAAAAAAAATACTATTCTAATATGAAGGCAGTAAAGAGGAGCACCAGGGAAATTTTTAGGTGAGATCAATCATGAAAAAAAAAAAAAAGGTCCACAAAGAGTGAACTATAGTACCTTTCTTAATGGCCCAAGGGTGAAGATAGACCAATTAACATCATATAAAGAAACTGAAATATTGTAGGGCAAAGCTTGGAGGCTTTTTGCCTTAAAAAAGAAGGAAATGAGAAATGATTTCACCTACAAAAAATGAGAAGCAAATTCTAAAGAGAGGTAGATAGGCCTGTATTTGTCTACAGTCTTGATTTCAGTTGGTCTTCTTCCTGTGCCATGCGTACATCAACTAGGCTCTAATGAGAATAGAAGAACTTGGACTGTAGCTGCAGCTCAGGATACGGATTCTGTAGTTTGGGTCAAACCAAGTTAGTTCCTACTAAAGCAAACAAGAACACTTGAAACTTCAATACTAGAATGTAGAATACAATATTAGAATGCAGGGTTCTCACCTCATCACAGTTAT
>PVKA01001050.1:71560-117181 GCA_004027165.1 Ctenomys sociabilis
GTTCAGGGTCTCACTACTAGATCAGACTCATAGTGATCCACCTGTTTACATCCTCCCAAGAGCTGGGATTACAGGCCTGTGCCACCACGCCCAGTCTCAATTGCTATGTCAGTGCACCCCAAGGGCAAGGCCGGTACAGCAGGCCTGGGGATGGAACTCCCTGCCTCTGCGCTTCCTTGCAGCAAAAAACACCTATTATAGTTGTGGTAGGCTTTGAGAAAAGTTCAGAAGGAATGAGTGTATCTCACATGTGGAATGAATGTGAATCTTTGCAGGCCAGAGGAAAAGACTATGGCAGGGTGAATTGTTGATACTTAGGTACTACTTCTTGGAATTTGTGAATATTATCTTTCATGATAAATGAATTATGCAAATGTGATTAAGGATCTGGAGCTGAGCTAATTATTCGGGATCACTCAACTAGATCCTAAGTGTCCTAAAATCCGGGCAAAGGGATGTTTGGCAACAAAAAAAAAGAATCTGAAATGTGGAGAGAGAAACAGTGACATGAGGAAATGGTTATAAATCTAAGAATTCAGGAAGCTGAAGAAATCTTAAAAGTCAAGGAAATGAAATCTAGCCCAGGTCATCCTGAAAGTGCCTGCCTACACTTTGACTTTAGTGAAATGAAACTAAGTTCAGACTTCTTAGCTCCAAAATTACAAAAGAAAAAATGTGCTGCTTTAGCTATCATGTTTGTAGCAATTTGTGATTGCAGCTGTAAGAAACTAATACAATAACTGTTTTCAAGTTGTAACAAATGTTAAGTTGGATATTACACAGAAAGAAAAACTATAGACTTTTAAAATGATGAAATGACCAATTCATCAAATAGACACATATTTATAAATAGAAGGTCTTGAAGATACATGAAGTAAAATTTGACAGTTGCAAGCTGCAGCTCTTAATCATCTGGGAGCACTGGAGGTGACACAATGACTTTCTACAAGGTATTGTGTTTTTAAATTAGGAAGTTCCATATGTTAGGTGTATTAGTTATGCTTTTACTTAAGATATTTTCAACTTACGACAGGTTTATCAGGATATAATCCTAGTGTAAGATGAGGAGCATCTGATTCATAACCCTACGATATTTCAGGTAAATATTAAGACTTAAAGGCATCTTTGCAGAGTAGGAAGCACTGGCCCTACTAAGCCAAGATTCTTACTGCCCAGTCATGACAGCAGCTGACCCACAACTATGCCCCGGAATGGAGCACTCTGTCTCCTGTGGGCATTTTGCTAGCTTCACTCAGTTAAATGGCCTACCTAGCCCTACTGGCATTTGTGGTTTTGTCCCTCTAGCTACCATGTTAGTAGTTGTCTTAGTTTTCCTCATTGTTTAGACAAAACACCCATCAAACTTAAAGGAGGAAAGGCATGGTTTATAGAAGTCTTAGTTCAGGGTTGGCTTACTCCAAAGCAGGTGCCATGGCAGAGGGGCATCACAGTGGAGGAACAGTTCATGGCAGGCAGAAGGCAAACAGCCTCCGAGCAGCAGGTAACAAGCAACCAGTGACCTCTTTCTCTTTCTTATCCAGGTTACCCACCTTAGTGTGGGGATAGCATTCATACCCAGAGAGGGTCACTCTTAACCCTACCCAGAACTGTGCCAAACCAATTAGTGGACTAATTTATAACCACATACCCTTGATCTTAGCACTACACACTTCCGATCCAGCCACCTCCAAAAATCTCTGTCACTCCATGAAGCTTTGGTGGACATGAATAAATAAGTCATAGCAGTAGTGGAAACTCGATTTTTATCCAATTTACTCCCAACAGCTTCTACGTGTACCTCTCAGCAACTGACTTATGCTTCTATCAGGTTATTTTTTATATTAGATTTTTTTTTTTTTTTTTTTTTTTTGGTGGAACCAGAGATTGAACTCAGGCTCTTGCACTTGCCAGGGAAGCACTTATTCTACTGAGCCATCTCCCCAGCCCCTGTTTTTTATATTTGAGAACTTTCTACAAGTAAGTTGTATTTGGAAGTATTTTGCTTACATTAGCATATTAGATCCTTATCCCCGAGGTCCCACAAAGTGGGTCCTATCTTGTAGATGTGGAAACTGCTGCACACAGAGGTTAAATACATGCCCCCAGGCAGCAGGTATGGGTGGAACCAGACCCCAACCCAGACCAATGTGGTTAGGACAAGTGGCTGCTGAAAGATGCCTATGATGGCGTGTCTCTAGACGGCCCTCGCAGCCCTGTGTGCCTATGGGTGGGGCTACTCAGAGGTTGCTGGACCTAGGACATGTGATGCTGGGATTAAGGAAGTGACACTGGGATTAAGAGTGAATGATTACTAAGCGAAACCACTGGCTGGAATTTGCACTGTTCTCAGGGGATAAAAGAAAGACTCAGCCCGTGTGTGGTTGGCACAGGTCAAAAGGTGTGGTTGGGATAAAAGGAAGAGGCAGGCTTACTCTTGCTGCTTATGCTTGCTACGGTGCTTCGCTGCCTTCTGCCTGCCATGATATGAACTATTTCTCCTCTATGACGCCTCTCTGCCCTGTCACTCTGCCTTGGAGTCAACCAGCTATGGACTGAAACCTCTACAAACTATGAGCCAAAGTAAATCTTTCCTCCTTTAACTTTGAGTGTTGGATATTTTGTCTCAGCAACAAGAAAAGTAACTAAGACAATGCCCCACTGTGTAACTCCATGAGGAACCATTCATAGTTATCAGACTTGCATGGACTCCAGGGGGCACCACTCCCACTGGCATGAAATACAATCACCTTCTGGATTAGCAAAGGAAAATTTAAGAGGAATGACAGTGGAATAGGACAAGAGGGCTTCTACCAGTAGCTTTGTTACTTGATTCATTTAACAAGATTTTTCCCTTTAACAAGCACTTGTGCTGATCTGGTATAGAACATACAGACAGAACACAGTCCCTGCCCTTGTGGAGTTTACCTTCTAAACAGAGAAACATCCAATAAAATATGAACAGGTCTTATGATTATATGAAAGGCCAATATCATGGCAAGAAGTGATGTTGACATGAAGTAAACCAGAGCAGGATAAAGGTTTAGACAGTGACTAGGGACAATGTGAGGTATCTTCAAGAAAACTCTCAAGAGACAAGGGAAGTCGCCATCACCAGATCCAGAGCCGCCGCCACCCCTGGGGACCCCAGTACAATGCTGTCAGGAAAGACCTTCAAGCAGCACTGCACCTTCAAACAAAGAGTAGAAAAGGTATGGCTCATCTTAGAGCAGCATCCCACCAAGATCCTGGTGATCATAAAGCAATACAAGGGCGAGAAGCAGCTCCCTGTCTTGGACAAAACAAAGCTCCTGGTCCCCGACTGTGTCAATGTGAGTGAGCTCACTAAGACCATATTAGGCGGCACCTGCAGCTCAACGTCAACCAGGCCTTCATCTTGCTGGTGAAAGCTCACAGCATGGTGGGCGTCTCCACACCCACCTCGGTGGTGTATGAGAGTGAGAAGGATGAGAATGGCTTCCTGTACATGGTGTGCATGGCGTACGCCTCCCAGGAGACCTTCAGCCGCGAGCTGTCCGTGTGCGCCTAGAAGAGTGCCCAGAGGTCCCTGAGCCCTTGCCAAGGAGAAAAAGGGATGTTACGACCAGGAAGGCTCAGCTCACGTAGGCAGATCATCAGGACTGTCTTGCTCCCACCTAGGAGTTTCACAAGTTGTTTTTGTATTTCAGGCAGAAATACCGAGTTCCATCAAGGGCACTTAGCTTTGGAAAGCTCTATGATTTAACCTCAGCTATCTTGTTTTCAAGGTTTAGAAGTTTAAACATCAAATAATTTACATCCAAAAAAAGAAAAGAAAAGAAAAACTCTCAAGAAATGACATTTGAGCAACCAAATCTGTGAAGGAGAAGGCCCTGAAAAGACCTGAAGGGAAGTGTTTCTAGAGGCCATCAGGACTGTAAAGTGCAAAGGGCCTGGCGCAGAAATGCGTTTGCCCTGTTCGAGGACTAAGTAGAAGACCAGTATAGCCAAGAGGGTAAAGGAGCAGAGGCTCCGAGTACTGTGCAAGGAGCTTCATTTGATCACATCCCATGGGATGCTGGTTGGGATGAGAGTGGCGCAGAAGGAAAGGAGGGAGCTAGTGAGCTCTGAGCTCTCTGAAGGGCAATCCAAGGGCTCAGTATCCAGCCCTTGGAGAAGCCTGCAGCTCTTCTGCAGTGTCTGTCAGTTCAAGTGCAGACACCAAAGCTTCCAAATATAGTTGTTTTTTTCCCAAAAATGCGGATGGCAATAGTCTGGTTTCCAGGGGGATGATAATGACACATGGTCTGCTTTCAGCGAAATGCAAAATCACGGTTCCATTGCCGCCACCAAAGCATCTGACTCATCACCTAAATCTCAGGCAGGGGCAGGACGTGCAGGACAAAGACAGAGCCAGTGCCTTCAGTGACAGAGGGGACAAATTCTAGCTCCACCACCCAGCCATTCTTCTCTCTGGGCTTCGCTGCTATTCACCTCTGAACAATGAGGCTTCCCAGGCCTTTGTCATTTCATGTAATTAATCAAGTTTCTTTGAAGATACTTTGTTCAGAACAAGCTAATGCATTTGCTTTCTTTCTTTCTTTCTAACTAGTCTGCAGATTCCCTGATAATAAGGTCTTCTCTTTCTGATTTATTTCAAGGCATTGTATAGTACCTAGAATCCAGTAAGCACTCCATAATTATTCTCTCAATTAATGACTAATATAGTCAGTCCTCTCTACCTGTACATTCTACAATCTCAGATCCAACTAACCACAAATCAGAAATATTTGATTAAAAATATAACTGCATTAAACATATACAGAATGTATCCTTGTCATTCTTTCCTACAAAATACAGTTAAAAAGCCACTTACATAGCTTGAACATTGTATTAGGCAGTACACATGTTATACAGAAGATTTAAAGGCTAAGGGAGGATTGTGTAGCTTGCATAAAAATCACATCAGGGACAGAACATCCTCAAAATTTGGTATCTATGGAGGTCCTGAAGATAATCCCCCAAAGAACTAAAGATGTATATGTAAGAGAGAATATATATAGTACATAGTATAATATTTATATCATCTGAAGGGAGAATGTTGGCTATGACTTCAAGACCTAAAGAAGTTTTCTCTATCAAGTTCAAATCCTCACTACATAAGTGATTTTAAGGTTAGTAGGGATGGATACTTCCATGAAAGTTTCTCTCTAGATGAGCAGATTTGCCTGTCCATCTGCTAATTCATCCCAATTGGCTATGGACTTTTTATTCAATTTATGGACTTTGACATGATTATTATATGGCCAGTGTCTACCCCAACACCGACTATGTGAAAATAATTAAGTCAATACCTTTTCTTAACATATTTGGTCATTACAGGGTCTCACTACATAGCTCAGACTCGTGGTGACCCTCCTGCTTTTAGCCTCTCCAGCACTGGGATTGTAGGCATGTACTGCCACACCTAAACTCTGGCTGGCTCATTCTGTCCTGAGGGCAGGGCTGGCGCAGCATGGGGTGCCAGGGATTGAACTGCAGCCCCTGTGCTTGCCTACGTAGGTGTTTTATTCCACTGAGCTATCTTGTCGGACCCTAATATTAATATTAATATTTTTAATTAATGAACATTTTTATCACTATTAACTGAGAATCTTCAACAGGAGAGCATGGAGTGAGTCATGTATAGTCCCTGTCCTTAAAACTTGGGCTGTAGCAGGAAACACAGGCATTAGTTAACCCATTATGTACACTAACCTCACTGATATTGGAAGCAAAACTAAGGATAGGCCTAGGTGCTGAAAGCATGTTCGTCCAGCACCTGACTTAGTTTAGGTGTCCAGGAAGCTTCTGCAGGGAGGTAAGGTTCATTGTAAGCCTAAGAGATAAAAAGAGAGAAGAGCTCTAAGGCAGACAGTGCAAAATCCTAGATACAGAGCAGAGGTAGCACGTTTCCCCACTCACGCTGAGGTCTGCCCTACTGACCCTCTGCTCACACCTATGCCAATGGCCCCACTGCAGATTTGCCCTGGGTAGCATTCCAAGGGAAGATCAGGGAGCAAACACTGGACTGCTTACATTGTCCTTTTTCCTACTGAGGAAGGTGCTCCTAAACCTGGCCTGTCTACTGTTATGCAGGACTCGTTATATCCTAATGAAAGCACGTGTCTTTCATTTAAAAGTTAGTAAGTTAGCAGTTTTAGTGTTCTTTGGGAGCCCTGTGTGTGTGTGTGTGCAGCATCATTCCCCACATCTTCCTGGGAAAAACACTCTGGTCTGTACCTTGGGAGGCAGGTGTGGGCAAACGCTTCAGGCAGTCAGTGAGGACAGGATTGGTCTTCCCTTGAGCCTGACCTATAGTTGGTACTCAGTAAAAGTTTGTTAAATTTAGTAAAATTTATGATGTAATGCTTGTATTAGTCAGCATCTTTAGGTTCCATGTGACAGAAATTCTCCTTCTCCAGGAGAACTTCCCTGGCCTGTTCTACAATAGTCAGCATCCTCTTGCAGGAACAAAATACTTGATATGTACAACTCAAAAAGAAAAGATTTCCTTTGACTCATGGTTTCAGAGGTGTCAGTCATAGCTGGCTTGCTCCAAGTCAGAAACATTCTGGTGGAAGGGAGTGGCAGAGAAAGCTGCTCCTCTCCTAGCATCTGGGGCAGAAAGCAGGGAAGAGCCATAGGGGAAGAGGCCAGAGGCGATATGTAAAACCATATCCCCAAAACCGCTAGATACACCCAGAAGTGTGCTTTAGTAATTGCCTTAGTGTTTCTCAAGTCTGCTGAGTTGGTCCTTGAGATTAAGTCACACCCACTTAACTAAAAATGTTGATGATGAACCTGGCCATCCCCCACCACTACCAGCAGATGGAATAGATGATAACACAAATGAGCATGGCTAGAACCATGGAGATGGCTCAGTAGAATAAGCACTTCCCAGGCAAACACAGGGGCCTGGGTTCAATCCCCAGTTCTGCCAAAAAAAGAAAGAAAGCATAGCTAGAGTGTGGAGCTCAAGGAGCATGGGGGATAGTGATGCAGTTCATCCAGGGTAACAGGAATCTTTCTCTGGGTAATGATAAGTAGGGCAGACCCAAAGGGAAGGATCGGGGGTGGCTCATGGACTCAAAGGTAAGGCCAGAGAATCAGGTTCATGGACAAAGTGAAAGCAGAGGATGACCAAATGCAGGAAACCACAGTCTGGGTCGAGCTGTTGGGACATGTGGTGAGAGTTACAGCACTGCACAGCCATAGGAGGAATTGCTTTCCTATACTAGCACTGTCCTCAAGATTTGAAGCCAAAGGGAATAATACAGTTGGCCAAGCTGAGCTCCTACAGCCCTACTCTGCCTAGGTGGGGAGAGTCATAGGGCTCTGCCTACTTCCAAGATCCATACAGAATTCACCCAAATAAAATAGGGCTTGGATGCTAATTTGGAAAAAAAAAAAAAAAGAAGACCAAACAAAAAACCTCAATATCCCTTTCAAGCAAACAGAAAAAAAGCAAGTAAGACCTCAAACTCAGAAACTTTCAGGTCCAGCTAACCATGTGTCTCTACTGAGACACTCAAATTCAAGGATAGACATTCCCCTTTTGGACAAATAAGTCATGGCAGATTGAGCTGTGAACCACCCCTGGATAAAGAAACTTAGGGTTTATCTTTTGGGTCATGGAAAGTCACTGAAAGATTTAAGCAGGAGGCAAGAGGTACGCAGGCAGACCCTGCACTGATGATTCTCAGAGCTGCGCTATGGAGAATAACCCACAGGGGAAGTGACTGCGGGCCTGGATGAGTCTATGGGGCCATCGAGTCAGTGGCTGTGGGGCTTCGAATGAGGGGAAACACCCTTGAGTAGAAAAGGCAAAGGATTTGGAGACTGAATCTAGGAAAAAAAACAAGAGCTAAGAACTCACCAAATTTCTAACCCAGAAGATCAAAACCCTTCCAATATCTCCTCCCAAGGGCTTCATTTTTGTTAACAGAGAAAGGATGTTGTAAAGGGCAAATTTCACAACCCAAGAGGAAATGCAAAGGCAGACAGAGGGAATAATAGAAAGGACTGTGGGGCTGGCAGTGTGATTCGTTGTTATTCTTCAAGCAAGAAATAAAAAAAGAATTGATCCTGGATGAAGAAATGGGGCTTGGCTGAGCCTGGAGCTGTGGGAGGCGATTCTGCTCCAGAACTCCTTGAGGGCACGGGGTGGAAGGCTAAGCAGGAAGGAGGACAATGGTGGATGAAAAGGCTTCAGAAGACATTTTGTCCCCAACTGGGGCTGGGAAAATCTCGAGCATGGGCTCTGCTGCCCGAGAGGAAGGAAGCCATTGGCAGCATCTGGTGCTGTTCCTGCCGTCGCGCCCCCTCCCAGTTTGCCCTGCCTAAGCCCAGAATTACAGGTGTGGCACACGGCACACACCTGTAACCCTAGCCCTCTGGGAGGCTGCAGCAGGAGAATCACAAGTTGGAAGCCACCCTGGAGGACTTAGTGATTTAGAAAGGTCCTGACACAAAATAAAAAAGGCTAGAAAGTAGCTCAGGGGGAAGATCTCAGGTTAAATCCCAAATACTGCACAAACAAAATAAAATCTGACAGCTACCTGGGAGGGAATGGCACCCAAGCCTATATTCACAAATGAGGAAATGCAGGCTGAGACGGAATGCTCAAGGAGACCAGGAAGCTAGGCCCTGCAGAGTGCAGGTTAGGCTGACTCAAGATCTCAGCTTCGAGCAAGTGCCATTAGCTCATCCCTCTCCTAGGTAACAGAGGCCATATGCCAAACAGGGTTTCCCAGTGACTTATCCACCAGCAGGACGCTGAGGGAATATTCAGATCAAGGAGTTAATTCTCCATTGATTTGGTATCAGTTGATCCATCAAACAACCAAGATTAGTTTTCCCCTCTGGGGAATCAGAGTGGAGGAAAATCAATGAGGCCTCCACAAGCCAGAAGCTTCTCAGAAAATATTAATGGGAATTCTGGGTGGGAAAGGAGAGGTGGAGACAATCAAAAAGGACCAAACAGCTAATAAGTCTTCCTGTTCCTGTGTCATAGCCCCTAAAAACAATGAGAATAGTTAGGCCAACTTTTTCACTATGATTAAAAAAAAATCAGAACCCCCTCCCACCCAATTTAAAAACCCAGTCCAAAAATGGGTATCTGAGATGAATACACACTTTTCAGATAAAGAAATACAAAAAGCAAATAAATATATGGAAAAATGTTCAACATCACTGGTCATTCAAGAGATGCAAACTAAATCATTGAGATTCCATGTCATCCTAGAAAGAATGGCTATCATCAAGAAATCAACCCATAACAAATGCTGGAGGGGTTGTGGTGAAAAAGGAACCCTTCTCCACTGTTGGTGGGCATGCAGACTGATGTAACCACTATGGAGATCAGTGAGGAGATTCCTCAAAAATTTGGATTACATACCTTATTCGACCCAGTTCCCCTTTTGGGTATCTTCCTAGAAATATTAAAAACATTATCCTACAGAAATATATGAATTCCCCTGTTTATAGCAGAATAATTTGTCATAGCTAAATCTTGGACACCAATGTCCATCAACTGAGGAATGGACAAAGAATATATAAGTTTTTAAAAATATACAGTGAGACACTATTCAGTCATAGAGAAAGATAAGCTTGAGCCTTTTATAGGTAAATGGATGTACCTGGAGACCATACCCTTAAGTAAAATAAATTAGAAGCACATGTGAAAATGTCACATTGTTTCCCTGGTGTGAGAAAGTGAAAGAGTAAGTGAGGATAAAAATGTACAACAGATATGGTAAAATAGGAGGAAATTGGTCATAGAGGAAATAGGGAGGGAAAGAAGAGGGGAAGTACAGGAAGGGAAAACGATAAAATAGAAGTAAAGCTATGTAAATAAGAAGAGGAAGGGGGATGGAGGGGAGGAGATTGCAGGAAGAGGAATCAAGATGCATATAGGTACAAATTCCTTATGATGAGTATGATCATTATGCATATCTAAATTGTACCAATAAACAATTAAAAACTTTTTCACTGTTCTATGAATCTAGCTTCCTTATGGATGTAACATAACCTCCTAGTCTAGGACATGAATTTGAAAAGTCAAAGTAATGCAATTTGTGGTATAGTTCCGTGGCCAAAGTGCGCAAACATTTTTATATTCAGATAGAAAACACCACAGGTCTTTCAGAGTAAGAGGCAAAATCCAGGATGCTGTAATGTTATAAGAGTGAAAATATTTTATACATGACAATCAAAAATAACAATGGAGTCCATTTTTTTTTTTTTTTTTGAAATGCAGTTTTGCTGGTGGGAAGATGGAGATCTCTTAGAGGGATAACATTTCATTTACTTGGATTTCAAATATTCCCTTTCACAAAGTCATAAATGTTCATCTACAACAGCCACGTGTAATGTACTTTGCACAAGACACCAGTGTGATTGTCTTAATGCTCGTTGGAGATGTGGTGGCAAGCCAGTGATTCTCACTGCCCCAGCCACAGTGCCCAGCAGTAAGAGGCCCCCATCCCAGTAGCTGTAGCAGAAGAGACAATACCAAAATGAAGGAGTATCTTGTTCCAATCAAATTTTACTCACAGACCCTGAAATTTGAGTTGCATGCAATTTTTACATGTCCTAAAGGGTCTCCTTTTTTATTTTTTTCAATCAACTAAAAATGTAGAAGTCATCCTTACCTCATGGGTCATAAGCGAGCAAGTGCCAGGCCAGATAAATATAGCTGCTCCTAATCAGGATAGAGAAAAGACACTTAATATCTCCCCTAGATGGAAAACCAAAGATTGAGATGTGATGGAACAAGAAATAAGGAATGCTTAAGTTTCACCTTCAGGAGACACCAACCTTTATTCTGGAATGTTTTTTAGATTGCCCCTGGCTTGGAAGGTTAGGCAGACTTAAAGTTGTTTTGATTTAAGGCTCTCTTTATTTTGGAAGACTCATTATGGTTCCTATCACTGCTAGAGTGGCCATTCTGGGCCCCCAAAATCTTTACATAAATACATAGATTGCCAAAGGACAGAGCAGAGCTGCCTAAAAAGAACAAGCTCTGAAAAGAACAAGTCCAGGGTGGCAGGAGGGCCAGGAGCTGTAGAGCAGCACTTAGTGCTGAGGTTGAAAATGGCTCTTATCACTAGTGGCACAGGTGGAGTGTGCCACTTGTTTATAAGTAAACTAATGGCCTAATCTCAGCTGGAGGCAAAGTACTGGGGTAAGGTGGGGTCAGAGAACATCCAGGCTATGCCACCCAAGGTTTAACCCTTTCTAGACCACAATGAAGGGTGCATTGCAGTTGTCAGACCAGCCCTGGCTAAACCCAAGCTTGTTCCTACAGGAAAGGGGGCAGGGGCTCTGTTCCAAGCCAGGCAGCTGCACCTAGCCATGCTCCAGCCATTGTAAAGTTGGCTTTGCAGGCTTTAGTAATTCAAATACACACCTAAGCAAAGCCCGGAATCATTTATTCATTCGGCAAAGAACCCCTGAGAATGGATAAAGGATTGATCTAGGGCCGTGGCTGCTGGCTCTGTTCAAACTCAAAGGACTGTCAAATAATCCCCAGGCCCAGCTCTAGGCCAAGGCAAAGAGCATATTATTATCCCTGTGTTACAGAAGAAATCACTGACAGGCACAGGAAATAAGGATGGAAAATAGATGACTGAAGAAGATTTCCCTCATTTTAATATGAAGTTCTTTTCTAAAAATATTTTTCACTTATGTGGACAGACTGATGTTTGTCCTGTGCCAGACTCTGTAGTGTGCTTGGGATATACAACAAAGTGCATTCCCTTTCTGCCAAAACTCTGTGGTCTGAGAGGACTCACAGGGGTGCTGCTTTCCAAATCTAAACAGCCAAACTCCAAGGGAAGTCCTCAGGGAGGAGGCTGGGCCGTACGAAGGCTTAGAGATGGACCTGTCAGTTGCTACATCATCCTCAGCAAGTCTCTCTGCTCCCCAGCCTCAGTTTCTCCACCAATTAAATGGTTCTACCAACCGTGCACATAGTCAGCTATCATCAGGGCCAAATGCAGAGGCATCGAAGGTGCTTGACATGTTGCCCAGCATACAGTCTGTGCACTCACTATGGGTCCGCAAAAGACAAGCTGTGAGGAAAGGTGAGAGGGCTGAGAATTCAATGTGACCACTCATTTTTGCTTTTTGGTCTCTGTCTTTTTCTAAGCATTTTTATCCAGCTACTAAGTTTATTCACAGGATATATTTTTGTTTAAGCTACTGGGATCCTGAAAGAAAGATCTTCAAGGAGGTATTGTTACCTTCTTCATGTTTTGTCCATGAGGAAACAGAACCAGTGATAAGACGCTCTCCAGGATTATGGGGCAGGAAAGGAATAGGGTCCAACCTCCTCTGGGTTGGATCTGGGGTCTCAGACAGGATTCCCTACACTGGTCTCAGACTGGGTTCTCTTTGGTGACACAAGGAGGGAACTGGCTGTTACTTTGTGTGGGTGTGGAGGGGAACAAAGTTTTACATGAGACATGAGGAAAAGCCCATCTGGAATGGGGGAGCCCTTGCAGGAAACAGAACATTTGCTTAGGGTAACTGCAAGAAAATCAGCGCATTCACCCAGAATACTTGCCAGCAACATTTTTCTTGGAGGTTCGTTGCAGTCCCACCTAGAAGTGGGAGGACAAGGAATGAAAGCCGGACCAGCCACCAATTTCAGCCTCCCCGTGTCCCAGAGCTATGTCACTCAGCCAACAATGAGGAATCCACGGCTGCGGCCATGGCTCCTCCGTACCCTCCATCCTCACCTCCTCTGAAAGAAATCAGTTATGATTGGTTTTTGTGACATGTAATACTGAATCACTTTGAGGTAGAATAATCTGGAATCTGTTTAAACAGAGAACATCCCAAATTGGAAGACCTGGTTGATCAAAATCAAAATCAGCCCGTACTTGGCATCTATCTACCTAGGCACCTCGGTCTCCCCACGGAGCAGGCAGGTAATGCTTCCTGGTGCTCCTTCTGTGGAAAGCTGGAAGACCAAGTATTCTTTTCCAAGCATGGCCTTAAGAAAATACCACAGCTGGGTAGCTGAAAACTTCCTCCTCTGCAGGCACTGCTGGTGGTGATGGTGCATGTGAATGGGGTCTTTCCTGCCCTTCCAGATTCCAGTGGTTCTGGCTCACAGCTACACAACTCGATTCCACACCTGCCTTCACATTGCTTCTCTTCATCTATTTCCTAAAGTCAAAGGACTGTTTTCCTTGTTTTAGGCCCACTTAGACTATCTAACTTATCTAAATATCTTCAATTAAGTTTTATATGACGTTATTTTCCAAATTTTCTAATCCTTAATCTCCAAGTAAGTTCACATACACAGGCTGGGAATGTGAGTGCATGAACAGAGCATTTGGAGAAGTCAACATGTGGCCCATCAGAGCCACCAAATCTTCTTTCTCAAGAGTGCTCTAGTTGGGCTGGGGACATAACTCAGAGGTCTAAGCGCCGGCCTTGCAAGCACAAGGACCAGAGTTGGAACTCCAGTACCTCATGCTGGGCCATCCCCAGGCACTCCTGCTGGCCACTAAACCGGGCACGGTGGTGCAGGCCTGTAATCCCAGTGCTAGGGAGGCTCAGATGGGAGGATCACCACGAGTGCAAGCTACATAGTGAGATCCTGTATTGAAAGAATAATAAAAAATAAATAAATAAAAACAATTTTTAAAAAAGAATGCTCTAGTTTATTTGCACCAGGAGATGTTGGCTATAGCCTAAACCAAACCCAGTGACTTGGTCTAACTTGGCTACAGAGGGACAGTTAGGTGAAACTTTAATGTGCCAGGAGCTATTGGGTGATAACTAAAACAGATAACATACCTGAAAAGGCTGCACAGAAATTCTGGCACCTGGTGGGCATTCAGTCAGTATTCATTGGCTCTCTGAGGCACTTGCATTTCATAGTCTCTCTCTAACAACAACAACAAAAAAAAAAACAACAGTAAAAACACTGGTTAAAAAAAAATTTTCCTCAGGAAATCCTAAAAAGGACACAACCCAAGGGAAGTTTGATTTGTTCAGGGAACATCCCTCTTACTCTAACTCAATTTTCTGCCTGTCTCCAGGAATAAAATGTTAAATCAGTGAGCCCTCTTGGGGAATAGTCTACTGAAGGGGACAAGATTGAAAAGCCATTCATCCAAAATAAAGATACAGTGACCAGCTCTGATGACAAGAGAAAGGGCTGCTACTGAGGAGCACCAGTGTGTCACTCTAGATTGGAAATGGAAAAGCCACTTTGAGGAAGGAGACAGCTGACTGGGGTCAGCTAGGAGAGAAACACTGTCCTAGCTGCACAGTGAGCTGAAACAAGGCAAACTGAGAATTCAGTAATGCAGTAGGGCAGAGCCCATGTCTGTGAGTGTCACCCTCAGAGCCCAGCCCATTGACACACTAAAAAGAATTAGTAACAGATATTAAAGGACATTTAACTGAAATATGATCATCAACCTCCATTTTACAGGTGAGAACAGAGAGTCAGAACATGTAACCTTGCATTTGACAAACATGGATGTCTATGCATGAGGAGGGCTTGGCCTCCCCTACCTGCTGCATTTGTTCACTGTGTCCTTCCTGCCTCTCTCTGTCTCTGCTCCCAGACCCCTCCCCACTTGGCTCAGGCTCCTTGAAGGAGACACATGCCAAGCCAGAGGAAAAGGGAGGGCAGGCCCAGGAAAAGCAGGCCTTGCTTGGCACAAGAAAACATAAAGTGAATTCTTCATGGCAAGAATTACACAGGCAAGTGCCTGTGTCCTGAAAAACCATGGAAGAAAAATACCCAGGTCCCAACAGGAGCATTGGAGAGTCGCCACCCTAGGATACACCCCCCCCCCCCCCGCCTTATGCTGGGCCTTTGGCTGTGGTGCAGAAGAGCATGGGCCTCTTCTCTGTATCACTCTCTCACTGCCAGCTCCCATTCTGTTCTCTGAAGTGGAGACCTTCATGATGCTTGCTGTCATTCAGGCTTAGCTCAGCTAGCTTCCCCATTTGGGTGAGGTGCCTCGGCCTACTTCTTTTGTCCTCTGCTCCCTTTCTCCCCTTACTGCCAATAGATACCTTGGTTTGTCATTTTTAGGTAGTGAATTCATCAATAGCAGAGACCCTAGCCTGTCCTCTGTTAGGTAATCCAATACCACATCTTGCTGTACACAGGTTCCCTGAGCATTTAATGAATAAGAAAATGAAGAAAAAAGAAAGATTATATGGAAACATCAGATCTTTTCAGTGCCTTTGCAATCCATCCAGGATAGGGAATGCTGGCTACACTGATGAGAAGTTGCCAGAGAGGGTAGGGGCATTGGAGGGGAAGACAAGCCCTGACCAAGGTTGACTTTGGACAGAAATCATCTTCCAGCTCAGGGATATGACCAAGTTTTGATTTCCCAGAGGCCTTTGGTGCACATCACACCGTAGATGTTTCCCTGTGCGAAGACCGCAGTAGCCATGTCTATCTGCATCTTGAGCCTTCTGGCCTGCAATCATATAGATATGTAAATTTGCCATTCTACATACTCATGTGAACCAATTCCTTAAAATTCTCTCTCTTTCTCTGTGTGTGTGTGTGTGTGTGCATTTTCTGTCTGTCTCTCTTTTTCTCTTTGTCTCTTTATATCTCTCTCACTCCCTACCACCCTCCTTCTCGTCCCTCCTCTCTTTACTTTCTTTCTCTCTTGCACTCCTTTCTCTCTTCTCTCTTTTCTCTTCTCTCAGTTCTGTTGTCTGGAGAAATTTAATGAGATAAATTTCAGTGGTCACCTTCACCTGGACCCAGAATACATTCTAAAACACTAGTTGGATTTGTCCCATTCTTGCTTAATCTATCTTTAATTTCCTATGTGTCCAAGCCCCCACCCCCAGGTGACTTCCAAGGGTGGAATGCTAATTGGTTCTTTAGCCTCAAGTCCCCCAAATCCCTGGAACTTCTTTATCCGTATCCTCTCCCTGGCATCCTCTTCTTCAGCCATCAGCAGAGAGTATGGGACAAGGACCCAAGGAGGACCCTCAGAAGCAGACTTGTTTTTGATACACCAGCAGTCCGTCTTCCCACTACCCTCAAGGCTTTCCAGAGCTTTCCAGGACATAACACCAAGGAGAGCATGGGCCTGCACTCCCTGGCTTAGGTAGAGGTGTGGTGGCACAGGGTAACCGGATCTCAAGGAAAAGGGAGAGGGAACCCTATGTTTGTCAATCCATCTCTGTGGCCAGAGTTGATGCCAGCCCTGGCAGAGCTCTTTGGCTTGGCTTCCTTGGCTTCTCTCAGTGGACGGCCCCCAAGCAATTACTGTGGTTCTTTCTGGGTATCTGAGCCAACCAGGAACCCCAGATATCGCCCCTATGCCTGATGGGCACCCATCAGTAGCAATTATGGAAGGTAAAGGAAGGCACAGTGATGAAAACCCCTGAAAAGAGTCCCAAGCACTGGTCCCCCACTGGCCCAGGCTGGAACCTCTACAAATGCATATTGTAAGCAGAGTGGCCAGGGAACTGGAATTCCAACCCGCTACCATGGCCTGGAAGCTGCAGATGCCTCAGAGAACACTGGGTGAGGTTTCCACAGCTTAGTCACTGTAGGGTTTTGGGCAGCAGCCAGTTAGAGAACACAGGGTTGGCAGCCTGACGCATGCCTCCCAAGGAAATCTCCCTCCGAGTCTCCTGGCTGAAAGAATTCTGCCTACTAGCACTCACAGAGTAATGCCAATGCAATGTGGTGATTAGGGGCCCAGGTAAGGAAAGATTAGGGTCTAATTCTAGCTCTTTCTCTCAACTTGGGGTCTATGGCCATACGATCCCAAACATACCCAATCTGTTTTCCCTTTTGTGGGCTTTGGTATCTGTAGAACAGGTACAATACCTGCAGTCAGTTCCTCCTGTCAGTCTCTTTGCTCTCCGTGCAAGCCAGGTGCTGTTGGTTAGGTGATATAACATTAATCTAGTCCAGATACCACGGTTTTGAATAAATTAATCTTCTGCTGCTTATTGTAGATCTTCAAAAGCAAGAATTACGCTTCCCAAGAATGTTAATATTTCCTAAAAGACAGAGCATGAATCATATTCTAAGCAATACCCTCAGTACTTTATATCATCTGTTAATTCTCATAACCAATCTCTTAATGCTGCTATTACAATTCACAGGTTTGGAAGAAGAAAAACAGAGCTGAGAGAGAGATAGCGATCTTTCCCAATGGTCACAGAAGCTGCTGGCTTCCATCAACAAATGATCTTCCCTTGCTCCTCAGGCCCAAACTCTCAGATGCTTGTCATGACACATGCACAGCCAGAACACTAAACTTTCTCAGGCTCCTTTACATTGTGTGGGCCGTGGCACAAATGCCAGCCAACGGGTCCAGGCCACCATGGCAGGTATAGCATATTGAAGGTTCCCCCTCGGCTTTGCCTCCTGGCTAGACTGTGAGCAGAAATGCTAGAGCGGTAGCATCCTCTTGGTCTACAGAGTGAGATCTGGGAATGGCAGAGTCTGGGGCTCTAGCCCCAAGGACTGCATGCCTTGTCTCGGGCTGCTGACCTGCAGATTTTTACTTCTATTTTACTGAGTCACTCTTATTTGAGGAATCTATCAATTTGCAAATGAACTTAATCCCAATCAATAGTTCAAATTCAGATGGCAAATAAAGAACAAGACTGGAACTTGAAGCCAGCCTTTCATACCCACATCGGGCATTTATATATGCTTTAGCAACCTGAACATATATTTTGTTGGTCTCTGTGTGCTTGCTGCAGGCTTCCAGCTTCTCCAGTATCTTCTTGTCCTATGAAGGGTTCACAGTGAGTCAGGAAGTGAACACTTACTTCTTGGTAGAGTGCTCTCCACAACGCTGGCAGTTAGGTACATACTAATCATATCCACTCATGAGAAAGAAAGAAATTGAGTTTCAGAGAGCTGGCCTAAGATCACACAGCAAGTAAGTAGCAGAACTTGGGTTGCCCAGAAGCCTGTCCCAAACCCTATGGCCAGCACATGTTTTGCTGAACAAGTGTGGAGTGTGAGAGATGGTGTATGTGAGTTACTCAGAGAAGAATGATACATCTGAGATGCAGGGAAGATGGGGTGGCAAGAGATACGTAAGACATAGGAATCCACACACCACAGTTATTCCTGGGCAACTAAACAGTGAAGCCAACCCTTCTAGTGCTTTCAGTAATACAAACAACCCACTGCAGCATGAGCCATAGGTTCGCTACTATCTAACTACAACATCCAGGTACCAGAGCTCTCAAAATAAAACCCATTACCTTTTCTGGACTAGGGTACCAGGGACAGGCACTAATGTCTGGCAGCTCTGTCTATATGGCACAAGAGACCCACAGGAGATGTATCCATGGCAGATTTTAGAGATGCCCAGTGGCTCTGGAGACTGATCTCATACCACAACTATGCTGCCTCCAGTTCTGTTCACGTGCTGGGCAGAGGGGATCTTACCAAAGCATTAGTTTCTAGATAAACTTCAATCTCTTTTGGTGACCCTGAGACAGGTCTCTAGGCATCTCCCCTCACTCAGTACTTCCTCTCCCATCCACCTGCCCCACCTTTCTCCTAGGTCCCCTCTAGGTAGAGCTCTTTAGATGCCCTTGCATAAGAACCCTTCCAGCCCCACTGCTGGGCCACTTGCCTGGGATGCCCTTCCTATGTCTCGCCCACCTGGCAGTAAAACCCACCACCTCAAGAAGCCTTTCCCAACCTCACCCCACGACTGCCCTTGTGATCTACAGAGAAGCAAATCCAAGTCTTCCATCACATTCAGATGACCTAACCAAGGTCCACCACTCTGTCTCATAACCTACATCTCCTCAATTATATTGGTCTTCTCAAACACCAGTTCTTAGTCAGCTCAAGACTTCACACTCTTGGGACTGGGGAGATAACTCAGTGATCTAAGTGTCTGCCTGTCAAGCACAAGGACCTGGGTTCAATCACCAGTACCACATGTCAGCTCTGGGGAAGCTGAGATAGGCTGTACAAAATAAATGAAAAAAAATTTTTTTAATTAAAAACAGGTCAGCCAGATAGCTCAGCGGATTAAAGTGCCTGCTTAGGCTGGTGTAGGGACCTGGATTCCATCCCTTGCATGCCATGCTAGCACCATCCCTGGGGCACACACTGAGACAGCAACTAAGACTGGGCGTAGTGGTACACACCTATAATCCCAGCACTTAGGAGGCTGAAATCAGGAGAATCACTATGAGTCCAATCTGTGTGGTGAGACCCTGTAGACCCTGTACTAAATCCAAATAAATAAATAAATAAATAAAAACCAAAAAGACTTAACACTCTTTGTTCTTTTCTAAAATGTTTTTATTTTTTAAAAGAGAATAAAAAATAATTTTTAAATAAATTTAGAATCCATACATAATTTCACTAAACTAAATGACAGGACTTCAACAATGGTTGTTATACTGCATATTGTTGTCGTCAGACTAGTTGTTCAGATTACCAGAAATAAGCATGCAAAACTGATCAAAAAATTTAAGCATTATTTGTTCCATTCAATAGACTATCAGTTATCAGCAGGACAATTATCCAAGCTATTATATCTATCATCTGTCTATCTATCTATAATATATATATTATTATTTTGTCCCTTTCTTCTTTCTTTTCTCCTTTTCCTTGTCCCAGTTGTTCCTTCGTTCCTTCTCTTTGAATAGTTTCTTTCCCTTTTAGATTATTTATTGTACCTTTCAGATTTTATTTATTATTTAAGGTTCTTATACTAGCAAAACAATACAATGTTTACACGCGCAGATTTGATTTATTTCACTTACGAGTATGGTCTCTAGTTGCATCCATTTACCTAAGCTTTCTGCTCTTTACCTGAATAAAACACATTCAGTTTTCTCCCCTTGGAAAGAACAGACTTTCATTTTTCAGATTCTAATTATCTACAGATTTTTCAGAACCCCCACTTAAAACGGACCTTGTTTCTTTATTAGCATATGGCATTTAGTTTAATAACAATACAATGATAATCGCTTGCCAGGCGTCTTGTTTTATTCACTCTGTTGCTGTGTTTCTGCCTGCTGGACTCTCCACCCCATTGGGAAAGAGCCACCTAAGGATTTTTAACAGCCTTCTAAAACCAGTGCTCAGAAGTCACTGAAGGAATGGAGGTTTGGAATGTGTACAGTATGAAGGAACTCAGTTCATATGAGTGCATTCTGTTGTATGCAAATTAAATGTTCATAAAAATAAATACAAAACATGTTGAATACCTGAAGGAATAGACAGAGCATAAATTTGCTATGAACTCTCTTATTCATATCTTCCAGGGCTGGGGAGATGGCTCAGTGGAATAAGCACTTCCCTGGCAAATGCAAGGGCCTGAGTGCAATCCCCAGTTCCACAAAAATAAATAAATAAATAAATAAATAAATAAATAAATAAATAAATAAATAAATAAATAAAACATGTTTTCATTGCTAGCATTTAACACAAAACTTGGCCCAATATCTCCTTCATTCTAAAGTTCTCATATTTCTGTGACATAAAATGGCAGAATTCGGAACATATTAATGTGTTCTTCCTTTATATTTCTACTTTAAAAGTCATCATTGAACCAGTGGTGTGCCTTAAAATAGATGCTATGTCTTAGAGCACTGAATATAGAGAACGCAGTTTATGGAATCCACTCAATAATGTGGAACCCATTTAACATGAAATGAAACAGGATAAACTTTTAAGGAAACTGTAAAAACCAGTCAGAGGTGCTCACTGTCCCTCCACCACCTTTTGAACAGGAATAGGCACTTGACAGGCCTACAGAGTGGACTAGAAAAGGCCTTCAAGTCAGACCACCCAGGGCTGGACCTTGGCTCTGTTGGACTGTTTGCCACCTATGTGACCTTTTAAGCATCAGACTTAACTTTTGCCAACTTTAATTTACTCATGAAAGGAGGAGCACAATCCTTAAGTCACAGCGCTTTGGTGAGGATTACATGAGATGATGTATAGGAAGTTTTAGCCTGGTGCCTGGCGTGTAGCAAGCTCTTCATAAAAAGTGGTTGTTAGTAGTAGTGTTTCGCTCCAGCCCAGCCTCTTGCCCTGGGCCCTTGGGGCTCACAATCAGTCCACTGTACGTGCCACATAATGGTGTGTGTGTGCGCAGGGAAGGACCAGAGCACAGGGGAGGAGGAAGAAGTCGCTGCCCTGGGGCCTGGCCTGCTGGAAGTCTCTTCCTTCCAGGCCAGCCCAACTGCTTCCTTCCCCTACTGACCTTCAGTCCTCTTGGAACCCAGCTGTGGTTCCCAGGGGTATTAGAAATAAAAGGGTACAGTTAACATTTCAGTTCATGTTGAATCCTTCTGTCTGCCCAAAGTCCCTGGATTTCAGAAGTGAGCAGATTTCAGCCTCAGAGCTGTGTGCAGCCCAGCTGTCATGAGAGTCCTCTTGCCTGTGCATCCCGGGCCACCCAGGTCCTGCACCAGCCAACCCCAGTGCACCCCCACGTGCACATGCTTTCCTCACCTCGTGCTCTCGTGTGTGTATTTTACCTTGCTCTGAAGTGGGTGTTCTCATTTTCCCTATTGTACCCCTGGTTCAGCCAAGCCCCAGAGAGGGTGACCACCTGCTCCAAGTGATAAAGGGGTTTTCTCTTTCAAGGGCCTTGAGTGAGCCCCACATCTGCACCAAAATAGTAATCAAGAACCACTCATCAAATGCCAGGATGCTGAGGTCAGTTTTGTTATTCTCAGCACAAAGATGAAGAAGGTGGCGAGTGTGTTCCATCCTCTGAGAGTACCCAGCATGGGGGCAGAGACACATCCCTGGCCCCTTCAGATGTAAGTCGATGGCCTAAACCACCTCATTATTCCTAGCATTGACTAGCATCTCACATGTGTCTATGCTCTGTTAGAGTAAAGCATAAAAGAATTAAGCTCTCAGGAAGAGCCTGAAAACGCCCTTGTCTACCCCAGACAAGCAGCCTTGCCCCCTCCAGAATATCCCCCCATGGCCCTGGTTTCTTCCACAGTCCAGGAAGATGTCAGCACCAGAGCCCAGCTTCGTCACTTTACAGCAGAAGTGCAGTTGTTAGAGCACCAAGTCCAGTGAGAGCTTCCAGGCTTCATAGCCTGGCATCTCTACTGGCAAGATTGGAGCTTGTAAGCAAGTAATTTAATCTCTCTGTGCCTCAACTTCTTCATCTTTAAACTGGGAATGAAAGCATTCTTTTTTATATTAAATGAAAACGGAAACAATCAAATGATGTTAGGTAAAAGACTGATATGCTTTGCTTTTTTTCTGATATGAAGCCAAATGTCTCTAAGTGTCCTAACTTTTTTAGGAGGTCCTGCAGCTGGACATTTGGAAATAGGACTGTGGAACAGGCTCAGAGCCAAGTGGGGACAGTTTCAGCAAATGTCCCTGCCTGCCTGAGGTCTGGAGGCCACCCCTTTCGGCCTGTGGGTCAAGCCAGTGAGTGGGCACCTCTGGGCCTGGAGCCTGTTTGCATTATCACAGCCACATTCCTGGAATTCCTTGGCACCCAGACACTGATTATGAAAGAATCAAAGTGCCACAAGAAAATACTCATTTGAGGACAGGACCCAGACTTTTCATTTTCATAATTGGCTGTTGGGGTTTCATATCCTGGGGTGCAGGTGGAAGGAGCTGCTGGAGGAGTGGCCCGGGGGAGGGTGGGCTGGCACTTTGCCCAGGCTGCAGGTCCTGCCAGAGGCCTCTCCCAAGGTCTGACTGTCCACCCTATGCCATCACTGAGCTCACCAGCTGTGAAGCCAGGACAGACGTCTCTCTGAGTCCTGAAAAAGATTCCATGCAGCGGGGACCAAGGACTTGCAAGATTTCTTCCAGCTCCTCCCTTCTAGCCTTCTCTCTAGGCTGGTGTTTTGCAACTCAACCCTAAGGGGATACTTAGCAACATCTGGAGACAGTTTTGTTGTCACAACTGAAGCTTGAGGAAAGAAATGATGTCACTGTGCCACTAAAATCTAGTACTGAAGACCAAGGGTGCTGCTGTCATGGACTGAATGCTTGTATCCCCTCAAAATTTTTAAGTTGAAATCCCAATCCTCAGTGTTAGAGTATTGGAGGTGGAGGTGCAGCCCTCTGAAATAGTATCATGACTCCTAAAATAGGGTCCCTGGAGGACTCCCTCCCTCCTCTTTCCATCAGGTAAGCACACAAGGAGTGGCAGCAGCCTGCTACCCGGAGGGGGAAGCCTTATATTAAGAGTGATACCATTTCTGAGGGTTCCATTTCCACTTACGGTGGAGGTAAGGCAGGCCGGAGGGCCATCCCTCAGGGTGTCCCTTAGGGGAGCAAGCAGAGTGGAGAATAAAGTCACCACAGGCACTGCTTACCTGAAGGGAAGGCAAGGCGGACATGCAGGAGGGCCAGGACTCAGGAGGCCTGCATCCACTTGTGACTTCCATTATCTGCTCAAGAGGGCTGAGTAAATGATGTCATTAGCCTGCTCCAGGTCTGTGCAGTAAGCATCGTCCCCACTTGTGGGATGGGTGTGATAATTGAAAGTGTTGACATCTGCAAAGTACCTATACCTAGAAGGTGCCTCTTCCTCCAGCTTTTCCCCACACAGCACAACCTGTGTTTCTGTACCCTCCTTCCTGATGGCTTTCTCCTACATGTTCTGCCCTGACTAAGCAAAGCTGCTCGGTCCCCATCAAGCCAGCCTCTTCTCTATGGCCTTCTTCCCTCCTATCTATTTTGTCAAAACTTCCAGCACCCAGGCCCTCTTCCTCAAAAACACCTCTGGCAGCCCCCACCCTGACCCTTCTCCTTACTCAGCTCAGATGCCCACGTGGGCACATACTGGCCTCCACTGGTAGCTCCTGGGTTGGGAGGGATGCAGTGTGTGAATGTGTGTGGCGCATTGTGACATGTCCATGTGGACTCGCAGGTGTCCTGGACATGCCTGCACATGGGTGTGCATTTCTGTTTCTCTCATGTACGCAGGTGCACTGGGCCTGCTACCTTTGTCTCTTGTTTTCTCCGAGCCACAACAGCATACTGGGCTCATTTGCTATAGTGGGGCCCATGGGGAGAGCTAGAGAATTCGATGTGCCCAAGTTCCAGGAAGGGCTCTTTCTCCCCTCCCCCCTGAAGGGCACAGCAGAAACCTGGGCTATGGTACACCCTCCTGGCTCTGTCCACCCAACTTCCTCCTTTCTGAGCATAGACTCCAATCACAAGACACCAGTGTGGAGAGGGGAAATCACATGTGGCTCTACATGGTGACAGAGATGCCTGCTCAGCTGGAATATTCAAGGATGGCCATACCTGCTTTGGGAAGGTTGAAATGCTCTTTTCTAGTTGGTAACCAGACACTGCTCTGGGCCCCAAGGGCCTCCTTCACCAACTCCAGCAAGGCAAGAGTTAACTCCCAGGCCTGACTTCAGGTTGTACCCACTGACTCCCTCTCAAGCTCCAATGGAGATGTTCAGAGCTCTGAAAACATGGAGGAGGGAACCACTAATTCGGCCTGCAGGATGGCCAAGAAGTCTTGGGAAAGAATCATCTCTGGGATCTTAAAAGTTGAATGAGTCTGCAGAGAGTGAGGAGAAGGAGAGTTTTGCCAGAAATGCAAAGTCAAGGAGATGTGTGATGAATCTTTGACTACAGCTATAGGTTCTGAAGAGTATGGAAGGGGTACAATTGCAGGATCATTAGGGAACAACAATGGAAAGGACCATCAATATTTAGGAAATCCCTAGGGCTACATAAGACTCTGTCAGCCTGTGCTATACCCCAGGCCCAGGAGAGGTCCAGCATAAACTAAAAACACTGACCCTCTTGTTCAGAAATTGTCAAGAACACCAAGACTGCAACAGCAGCGTGTTAAACCCAGGACAGGATTCTTGTAAGTGCGGGGCACCTAGGGCTGTGTAGGCTGTGTTACATGCAAAGCATGCCCAGGACAGTGTTCTGCCTGGGACTTGGGAGATGACAGCTAGAGCCCAACAGGCCTACTTGAGGATGAGGAAACAGGAAACACCTCTGCAAAATTCCCCAGCCTCCCTAGATATCAGTTCCTCGGCTGTGTGAGGTGTCAGGTTCCGGCTTTCCACTCAGGTGTGCTATTTTCAGAGCATTCACTCATCAGCTGGATTTAGATAGTCCTTTTCCCTTTGTGCACTAAGGCCTCAACTGGCAGACCTGGCTGCTGTATAAACACACTGGGCAGGTGCCCCAGCAGAGCCAAAAACCTGTGTCTGGGAACGCACTGGAAATCCACCCAGGCCCCATCTCACTCAGCATCCAGTCATGACTTAAGGGGGATCCAGGGATCTCAACACAAGGAACCCAGTGGCTTTGTGAAAGACACCAGGTCTCACTGCCAATTCCATCTTCCAAGATGAGAGATAAGCTGCCAGATGGGAGTAGGAATGAACAGGGAACTAACTGTGCTTCTAATGCAAATAGAGGCCCAAATCAAAAGCACTTTTCTTGGGGTTAATGGAATAATTTGGATAAAAGTTTAGAAGCATTTCACCACAACCTCTGTCCCCACCAACCTGCCCTCAGTATTTGCATATGTTTTGAATGAAAATTGTCCAAACCATGCAAACTAGACAGCCAAGTGCGTCTTATCAGATGGTGGTGGGGGAATCTTAGAGGGGACTGGAGAGAGGCAGAGGTCAGAGAGGAGGCCCCTGCCTGGGTCTGCATCTAAGTGATAGCATCTTCCCCACCCTGCCTGATAAGAGTCCTTCTCCATTTCTCCTGCCCCCAGTGAGGAAAGAAGGCACCTGCCACGCAGGCTCCATGGGATCTCAAGGGAAACAAAGGACTTTTTTATAACCCTTCTGGTCCTGTTGAGGTCAAATGTAAGGAGCAGGGCGGGGTTGTTATCCCTAGCTCTAAGAAGTGTTTTCTTCAGTTGATCTGTTGTTCTGTTACTCAGTAAGTACTCACTGAGTGCTCATTCAGAACATCATTTCTTCCCTCAATATGGCACTTACTTCACTATGTTTATAAATAACACCTATCATTAGAGAAAAAATCCAAAAGGAAATATTGGCAGTATATAGTTGCTTATCACAATATATGTATATATCACCTATGTTCCTTGCACAGAAAAAAAAAAAAAAAAAACATACAACTAAGGTTTGTTGTAAAGTTTTAAAAAAGAGTGTAAAGTCCTGGTAATTCTGAAGGGTAATTAGTTAACCGCCAAGTTAATTACCACTGCTGACTCCTCAAGTTATGCAGTCCTCTAGACTTACCCACATATCACTATCACACATATAATTCTGTGTTTAGGCATTGATCACGCTGGTTCCAACTAGTTTCCCCTTCATGCTGCCTTGCTAGCCTTGGTATTTCTCACTGAGGAATATTCCTGGCATCTGGGTGTATAGAACTGTCCCTCACATACCTAATCACAAGTAACCAGTGTTATACTCCGATTCCTTGGAAACCTGCAGCTCTCTATCCCACTAACATTTCTGCACTCGTCCTGGGCAAAGGAGATATGCAATGCCATGGTCAGACCGGAACCACGCTTCTCCTCCCTGCTGGGCACTTTACTAGGCCCAGGGCAGGCTCAGATAAGAAGACACAAGCGAGAGCCAATAAATCAGGTATCACAGTTTGCTGGCATGCTGTGGAGAAATTAGCCAACCTCTGACACTTCTGTGTCCCGATTGCAACCTGCATGTGGCTTTCAAAAGACTTTCATACAACCTCACATTGCCCGCTCCCCTTCCAAGCTCACTTCTTTTTCCTACCTATGAATTCCAAGTTTATTGTAACAAGCTTATATTGCTTTTGTACTGGGGAAATATAAAAACTTATCTTTTACTAAATCTATTTACTAAGTATTAGAAGCACAGTCCTTGCGTAAGCTTTGTATGAGAAGTAATAGATTAAAAGAGAAATCTCTTCCAATCTACATAAAAAGAGAATTGATTTTTCATTTCAACCTTAAATATAAACAAGGATTGGAAAAGAACAAGAAAGCCTATGCGTGTTGTAGAGAGTGACTTTTGGGGCATGCAGGACAGGATAGGATTTCTAGCAGAGTTGATAGCACAATTCAGAGAAACTGCCTCCCACCCAGGACTAGAAGTGCACACATCTCCTGAAATGAAAATGACAATGATAATATAAAGAACATTGCTATGCTTACTGTTGACTCAGCCCCCCTGACAACACACTTTGACCACAATGATAATGGAAATAAGATCAGAGGAATGGGGTTAAGTGAGATGATATATGTGCTCTGACACACAATAAATATTCAACATTTACCTCACTTCTTTCTCATAATGACTCTTGCAATAGGTATTTTTTATTTCCCACTTTACCTGTGACAGACACAAAATATTCCAATATTGTCATAGCAGTTAACAAATAAAAGAGCTGAGATTTGAACCTAGTTCCCATGAGGCCAAGATGAGACAGGTTATAGCTTTCCAACTCATTCATCCCAACTTTTCTTCCCAGTAACAAAGTTTTTTTAAATATTTATTTTATGTATTTAGTACAGGGTCCCACTGCACAGATTGGACTCACAGTGATCCTCCTGCTTTCAGCCACCTAAGTGCTGGGATTACAAGCATGCACCACCACGCCCAGCCTCAATTGTAGTCTCAGTGTGCACCAAGGGTGGGGCTAGCAGGGCACTCTGGAAATCAAACTCCAGCTGCTGCACTCTGCCCAAACACATGCTTTAGTCCACTGAGCTATCTGTCCATAGGACCCTGTGTCTAAGTTCTTTGATAAGTTTGTTTCTATGGAATTTTCTATACTCAACATTTTTATGAAATTTTATTGCTTCTCATTATTTTTCCCACTTTGCTTAGGTTTAAAGGGAATGTCCTCAGTATGTACTGTCTAGTTTTAACACTGTCCTAAAAGAGTCAGGCCTGCTAATGCTGCTTGGCTTTGCCCAAACTCTCCCTGTACCTGGAAAGATCAAGCCCTGTTCGCAGCCTGAACACTGCAATACATCGCAGGAATGTCCATCTGTTCATTTGTTTCCTTCAAGGTGTTGAACAGTAGTTGGAGAAAAGGAAACAAGCATGTGCTTAGCACTGAGACTCTTCCATTACTGGAACTGTCATAACCCTCCAGCTTTTGTCTGTCTCTCTGACATCACTCAAAAATCTTCCCACTTTCCAGAAAATGGCATGCTAAGACATGAGGGGTCACCAGACAGCATCTGACCCTTGTGGTCCATTCAGTACACTGAATGAATTTCCATCATTCCAAGACCCAGAAGTTCTATAAGACTGCACAGATTTCTCACTTATCTTTTGGAATGATGTAGAAGATCTGGAAAGATCTGCATTCTGAGCCACTGATCAGCCAGTGCTACCTGTAGAAGACCCAAACTCTGTTGCCAAGATCACTGCCCGAGTCAGGGCAGGACTTCTAAATTCTCTGAGCTTGGACTCCACATAGAAGGCCTCACGGATGCCCGAGACCTGTGGACATCTACAGTGCGAGTCTTCTAGGATGAGCACCTGCTCCGTGCGTTGGAAGCCTCTCCCTGGTGGGAAAGCAGTGCTGAGATAAAAACCAAAACCAAACAAGACGCAAAACCGTGACAAGGATCCCAAACAGCTTTATGGGAGTCCTCTGTGACACTGAATTTCCTCACGTTGGAACGTCATCTGTCACTACTGGTTGCTGGATTCAGACCTTGTGCTTTCTCCCTCCTCTGGCCCAAAAGTCCCCTCCTGCTCACATGAAAGCTTACCAGGGCCCACTCCCTTCCAGCTAGCTATACAAGGGGTGACAAAGAACATAATGAGTTAATAAAACTTATTACAGTGAAATATATATATATATATATATATATATATATATATATATATATATATATATATATATAACCAAGAATGATGGATATGTGTGCTCCAAGTGAATGGGGAGTATTTTAAAGGGGATTAATGGCAATGTGCCATTTGTTGCAGTGATTTTAAATTTAAACTTCATCATATTGTTGGATTACTCCCAACTGATCAAATAGTTATGGCCACTTCTGTCAAATAGGACACTGCACCACACCCTCCTCCACCTTATCCGCTGCATCTGGCAATTTGTAACTTCTAGCTTTTCCCCATAATCAAAATAACAACGACAGGAACATTCCATCATCCCAAGATCCAGAAGTTCTGTAAGAGTGTGTAGATTTCTCACTTACCTTGAATCCATTTAGGACACTGAGGCAGCCACTGCAGCACTACTAAAGACACTAGCACAAGAGGACTCCCAAACTGCTTCACGAAGTGGTGAGGACAGTGGGGTGAGGATTGCTTAAAGAGAGGGGGAAGGTTTTGAGGGTGATTAGCGGCACTGTGTCTTTTACTGTAATCGATATAGCAATTTCAGCCTTCACCATAATTTGAGATCATGCTCACAGCGCCAGGCTCAGAAGCGCATTCAGTTCATTGCTCATCTCCAGACAGGCCAGGAGCACCTGCCTGGTGCACACACTTGACCTCATGGACAGTGGGAGAAGTGGGGAAGGGAGGAAAAAGTGGGGAGAAACGGGAGAAATCATTTTGGTTACTAATACATATTTGCAAAATTTACATAATATAAGTCTCAACAATAACAACACAGAGGCCTAATGTAATTCCATCACAACAGCAAATAAGTTCTCTTTAATCTTTTTCTGGTTACATATAAAAATTTCACTATAAAAATAATCAACATTTCCTCAAAATCTGTTCTATGGATTTCATGCTGTTTATGCTATATCCAAAAGGCATTATCATACCTGTTTGTCTAGACAGTCTCCTATGTTAGAAGTTTTATAATCTTATACAGTTGGTCCACTATATGAACAACTTTGAGTTTATGAAGCATATGAGGCTGCCTAGTGGTTTTTGTTTTCTTCTCAAGTGGATATATTTTTTCTAGCCCCATTTGTTGAAACTGTTATCTTCTCCTCATTTTATGGTCTATACATCTTCATTGAAGAAGAGTTGCCTGCATTTATGTGTGTCTATTTTTGGACTGTTCTGCTCTACTGAGCCATTTGTCTGTTCTTTCATCTATACTGCAATGCCATAATAATTTTATAGTGAGTGCTAAGATAGGTAATGTTCTTTGACTTTGTTCTTCTTAAATATGTTGGCAATCCCAGGTCTTTTGCCTCTCCATAGAAACTTTAGAATCCACTTTTTAGCATTTGTGTAATACATCACTGAGACTTTGATTGCAATGATGTCAAATCTATAGTTCAACTTGAGAAGACCTGGCATGTTAATAGGGAGCCCTTCTGTGCATGTACACAGACTGTCTCTTCATCTAGGCAACAAGATTTTTACTCAAACAAATATGAATTAAAATCAAAACAGAGACAAATAGCACTGATCTGGTACATGTGGGTCTCTTTAGAAGTTTTACTCAGGCTGCTATGTATTTTAAACTAGACCTAAGCTTTAGCCTTGCAGGAGGCCTATCTTATCCGATGCAGCCAAATGCCTGCTAGCGTAGTTCACATGCACCTCCACAGGCTTGCAGTCTGATCTCCTTCAGTGGCCCATGCCTGCACAGAGACTCCTCTGAGGTAGGCGCTGTGGTTTGGGTATAGTTTTCAAGTGTGCAAGGCTCTTGTGCTGGGAATTTGGTCGTCAATGTGGTAATGATGAGCCATGACATGGAACCTTCAAGAGGTGCAGACTAACAAGAAATGATTAGGTCAATGCGGCCATGGCTAGTTCCCCCCCCAAAGAAAACTGATGTAATTCTCAGGGGACCCTGATTAATTCTCATAAGCGGGTTGCTACAAAAGAGCAAGCCCAGGTCCTCACTGGCCTGGAAGGGCTAGGGCCAAAATATTGGCTATCCTTGTAGCCCTTCCTTTTATTTAAGTTTCTGGTCTGCAAATTTAAGTTGTTAACCATCTAGAGGAGAAGCTTAATGATATTATTATCCTGCACCATAGGCATTTGAGCTTAACATCACTATTTGTCTGAATATCAAATGCCTTAGGCATAACATGGAACAAGTATTCTCCAACAATTGTTGTACGCTAAACTTTAAATCCTTATAGAATACAAAAAAGTAACAAAAAAATACCAATTACACAATTTTACACAGAATTTAGGAATCTAACCATATACAACATTGTAGCAGGACATTTTTTTCTTGTCTCTTGTTTTCTTTTATTACCTTTTTTTAAAACAAATATTTATTTGAGAGACAGTATAGCCATACTTGATATGACATTAGAAGCAGTGCACATTTAGAAGTCATATTCTGTATATACAAAATAGGATAGATATACGGCTACTTTCTCTTAGTTCAATGAGAAGAAAAATTTATACTAAAAGTGTTTATACAATATATCATGTCTGCATCTTGTATTCTGAATAACTACTACGAAGACAACAATATGCAACGTATTAATTATTGTAACTGCCCTGCCAACTTGTTTTAAAACTGTCTCATTGCTATTTCTTTCTCAACGAAATTAATAAAAAAAAAAAAAAAAAAAGAGCAAGCCCAGCCCCTTGGCCTCTCTCTGGCTTCCCATCTCCTACTTCAATGTGGTTTTGTTGCTCTGCCCCTTGCCATGTTGTGATAAAATCAAGGAGACCCTTACCATAGGCCAAACAAACCAGGTCATCATCCTGGACATTCTATCTCTAAAACTGAACTAAATAAATCTTTTACTTATAAATACCCAGTTTCAGGTATGTTGTTATAATAGTACAAAATGAGCTATCACAATCAGCTTACTAGGAAACCAACACAGATGTACTGGCTGTGTTCTCTCAGTAATTTCCCATCTGTTGGTTGACATCTACTTCACTATGTTCATTGGCTATAAATCCTCAGCTGGCTCCACTGTATTTATAATTGAACTCTCTCTCTGTCTCTCTGTCTCTCTGTCTCTATGTCTGTCTGTCTGTCTGTCTGTCTGTCTGTCTGTCTGTCTGTCTGTCTCTCTCTCTCTCTCTGGTATCAGAAATCACACTCAAGACCCTGCCCTTGCCAGGTAGGCACTTATGCCACTGAGCTACACCCTCACTCCTCTCTCTCCTAACTGATTCTCTTTCTGCCTATCGCTGTATTCTTGAATAAAGTCTTCCATACTATTTCCACATGTCAAAATGGGTTTTTCTTTAATACAGCTAAGCGGGGTCCCAGGGGCACTGCATACAAACCTCTGTGGGTGCTACCAGCTCTGAGAATCCAATAGGCTTGACAGAGGATTGCTGATGACTTTACAATAGCGTCTGCTTAAACTCAAAGGTAGTGTTCTCTTTTCTCTCATGAATGCTCCCCATGGAGCTGGTGGCATTGTTTTAAACAGGTTGTGTAATTGTAATAGTGATCACCATCAGTGTGACTTCCTAATGTGAGGACATGAGGCTCAGAAGAACGGAATTTATTCTAAGTCATACAAACAGGAAGAGCCAAAAATGATACCACACTGTATCTAGAAGCAATCTTAAAATTTCTTTCTGCTAGGTACTTTGAAATATTACTTTCTATTAAGATAAACACTGATATTTTTCATGGTAGAATTAAAAGGTTTTTAAGATTATGGAAATTAAAACACAAGAGATTTCAGGAAAAGTCTATTTTTCAGATGTAGATTACTTGTCACTTCTCAGGAGATATTCATATATTTTCTTTGCTCCCTATAATCTTTAGAAGGAAAAACGAAAAGTGGCGCATTAAAATATTCACTTAAGATGAAAAAAACTAAGTCTTAAAACACTATTATTATTTTTATTGCATCACTATATCCATTTTACTGATATGCTTCCTTTAAAAATTCCAAAAGCACACACCACATTTTGTTTATATTGGATTTGAGTTCTCCTCCTCAGTCAGTAATCACTTGTTGACATCTCATAAGCCAGAACTATTACATTTGGAAGATAAAATGATAACAGTAATAGCAATAACAATAAAGACTGACATTTGTATGTTATTTGCTTACTCTTATCTCACTTAATCTTTGCTGCTATCCTACAAAGCAGGAACAATTTTTAGCCTCATTTTACTGATAAGGACACCAAGGGCTCCGGAAGGTTCAAGAACTTCACTAACTCAGGACTTGGGCTTCACAACAAGGCTATCGAGGGCTGACCTCGGGCTCTTATGTTCTCTAACTGTATGGCCCCTTCCTTAGCCCTCTTAAGAGAGAGGACAGGATCAAGTCTAGTGTTCCAAGGCAGGTAGTGCTTGCATAATGGCATGAATTCTCTCACACCAGTGCCAACATTTCTGAAGAGTCCAAGACTTCACCATGTTCCTGTGCTACTAATTTTGTCTGCTATGGTGTCATCAATGCTGGAAGAAGATTCAAGACTTCTGGATCAGAGACAAAAACCATCTGGCACAAAGTAGTAAATAGCGTAAGTTTCATATTTGTGTCACTTTTCCTTGCGCACTCCCATAGAATAAAGTGGAGAGGGACCAGTGAACTTGGCCATGCAGTAGTGTATCTCAACTTTAAAGAGAGAAACTATAAGCTTAAAGAGAACAAGTATGTTAAGACATTACTTTATTGTTCTGGGTAAAAATCAGATGCACTCTTTGCTCAGGAGTAGGACACTATTTCTGCATCTCCATCTTCCAAGGCCATATCTGTATAAACATCACCAAAAAGACAGTCTACATTAAAGGTAATCAGTTTTTACAATATGTAAATGCACAAAAGTCTCATAGAAACCTGTCTCTTAGCACTCAAAGTTTCCAGTACTTATCAGTGTTATCTGCCTGACTATGTCACCAAGACCCAGGACAAACAGGGTCTTGAGTACACCCACCTTGAGGTAGGGAATGCAATGGCCTCTTATTCCAGTGGAAACCAGGCCCAGGGTAGGCACTGTATAACCAGCCTTTAGAAACCACCAAAAGGTAGTCAGTGTTAGGCCCAAATTCTTGAGCATCCCAATGTTGCAGTGATGAGGGTGGGGCCTAAGGAGGAGAGGGAGGATTGTAAAACAAAAATAGGGGGCTGGGGTGATGGCTCAGTGGAATAAGCTCTTCCCTGGCAAGTGCAAGGGCCTGAGTTCAATCCCTGGTTCTGCAAAAAAAAAAAAAAAAAGAAAATGTTTATTCTCATTTAGTAAACGAGCAAACAAAGAAATACACAGGTGACATCCTGATTTGTACATTTCATCTAATCTTTATTTATTTTTTATTTTTTTATTTTTTTTGGCAGAACCAGGGATTGAACTCAGACCCTTGTGCTTGCCAGGGAAACACTTATTCTACTGAGCCATCTCCCTAGCCCCAAGAACAAACATTTTCTCCTGAGACTGGGTGAAGATTCCACGAGATCAAGCATGTAAACTTCTCAGCCTTGCTCCTGTTGTTACCAACAACTTAGTACATGCAAACTATAATAGGTACAGGATGTTGGATAATATTCATGCTTCAGTGTAAGTAATTTAATTTGAAAAATTATAAGCTTCCTAAAGAAAGTTGTGATATTTCACTTTATAACAAGACATCCATGTTTTTTTTTTCTTTTTCAGCTATTGCTGTTTCCATTTTTGTTCCAGCTAGCTAATCTATTTGGTGAATTTCCAGTAAGACCTGACTTGCAAAAATGTATTTGACACCCAATATTTTACAGCTCATTCAAACACAGGTATTAAGCCCATTTGTGCTGTTACAGAATCCCCCGTCCTTTTCTAGCATGGTCTGGTGCAGTGTAACAGGACACCTCACACTGTAATGGGTACAACAAGCCCCCTCAGGTGCTCATTAAATCAGAATGTGACTTGGTAGGGATGATGCCCAAGAGTCTGAACTTGTTAGGTGATGTCTCTGGTCCAGAGGTCACGCTTGGAGTAGCAGGAAATGGAAGCACCGGACAGTGCCCTCACTAGATGTCAGGCTTCTCTAGAACCTGAAACAGCTACAGGAGGGTGTGGCCTTTCACAGCCATTGGGAGGTTGGCATTAACTCCCGTATTTAGATGAGCAATTTCCTCTTCAGCCTTCACTTAGGGCCTGATGGCTCTTCCTGAATAATCTGTTGCATTTCACAGCACAAAGAGCTCGCTCGCACCTTCTGCTTGCTCTCCCAAGTCTGCAGGTAGGAGAAAGGTAGGGAGGACCTCAGGTGACTGGCACCCTTGGGCCCTGCAAGCAATGCTCTGAGCTATGAGCATACAGAGTGCACAGGGTACAAGAGCTGGGCCCTAGGCATGAGTGCCAACCTGCTGTGTGATGCCAGCCCCTTTCCTTCTCTGTCCTCAGCTCCTCCTCTGTAACATACAGTTTTGATTTAGGCCAACGTTTCCAATCCTAACCATGTGTGAAGTTAGATAATAATCAGATCTCAGGCTCCATCCTGACCTTTGAATCGGACAGAAGATCCCAGTGTAAGGAGTTCAAGACACTGGATCTGCAGAGATTTGGGGAGCAGGGAAAATTCAAGAACTGAAGGGGTCCTCAGTCACAAAGAGGAGAGGCAAAGGAACTTGTGGATTATAATGATTATAACACCTCCCTCCTGCTTACATGTCGGCTCTTCATACACCTAAATACAGAAGGACAGGAGAGAAGAGCCTTCTATCACTGTTCCCTCTTCTCTGGGGCTCCAGAGGCTGGGACACTTCCTTTATGTTTACTGTAAACCCCAGGAGCTGCTGCTCAGACTTCCACAATAGCAGGGGATTCTGCCTGTCTAATGCTACAGCCACCCTCAGCTTCCCTGGCTCCTTCAGTTATGCTACTGTGATTGCACTTGAAGGGCACACGTCAGCCCCAGAACTACAAGAAGAGAAGCCCACAGAGACTCAGAACTGTGCTGTTGAGTCAAGTTCTGGTGCCCTCCTACATCCTGAAGACAACCCTCACTGCCTTCCTTCCCAACTTTGACCTCTTCCACCCTTCTACATTACTCAGAACTTAGTAACAAGTAACAACTAGTCATGCAAGGTAGAAAACTGGGGAAAAATAAATATTAAAAGGGCTCATCAAAAAAGGTAGGGACTCATAAAATCAGGAAGCACCTTTAGGTCCAGCTGGACTTGGGCTCAGGTGATACATGGTCAACACTTGATTTCCTAGTGCTGTGGTCATTCCCTGCCATCAGATTGCTCTGACCCTCTATAGCTCCAGCTTTATCTTCTCCCAGCCAGGTTAGTCTATAGAAAGAGAAATTCCAGAGCTACCAGAAAGTATAAAATCCACAGCACGACTCCTTTTCCTTTCTCTCTCCTCGTCTTCAATCCCCTTTTATATCTCTTTTCTGAGACAAAATTAGTGTGTTTGCTATCTTCTGGACTCAAAGGTCTTACACTGTATCTCAGCTCTTTTCTCCTTGCTGGGACAAATATCCGAGACTTGAAATGAAAGCAGGAAAAGGTTTATTTAGATCACAGTTACTGGTTTTAGTCCACACTCAGCTGGGTCCAAGGCAGAGCGGGCATATAGCAGAGAGCTTTCATGGCACAAGCAAAAAGCAAGAACAAATGGGAAGAGGAGTTGTGGCAACAGTGGCTACACAGAGGGAATCTGTCTCCCTTAAGCTGCATTCAAGCTACATGCCCCAGCCTGAGTGTAGCACTCACACCCATAATCCCAGTGGAACATGAGTTAATCACAAAGTATAAAACTATGGCTCAATGATTGCATGAGGCTTTGGGGGGACAAATGCACTCAAACCATAATAACCAGTAACTACTGCAATCTACTGCATTCAATATGGTGTCCTGTCCATGGCAGGTGTGCGCAGATTCTGCACACTTTTTTTCCCTTAATTTTACTGAAGAACAAATAGCAATGAGACAGTTTCAAATCAAATTAGTAGGACAGATTCAATAATTAATACATTGCATATTGTTTTCTTAGTGGTTATTTGTTGTACAAGGTGCAGACATGATATTCTATTTTAAAACACTATTAGAGCAGATCCTTTTATTCATTGAATTAAGAGAATGTAGCTGCATTTTTTTTCAAAGCTGATTTGTAGGACAGCTTCAATAATTAATACTTTTACATTAGTATCTTGCTAGTGGTTATCTACAGTACAAGAAGCAGATATGATATTCTGTCCAAAGACTAGTAGTGCAAATCTTTCTTCTCATAGAATCATGCAAAAGTAGCTGCATATCTATCCTAACTATTCTGTATATACAAATACAGAATGGTCTTTCCTCTGTACCCCCTTTTTGTATAGTCCTGTCAAAGATGGGTATTCTATTGTCATTCAATTATTATAGGTGCTTGAATTCAGCAAAACAATCCAACACAGTCCAGCAGGCCACAATAATCATGGGTTATACAAAGAAGCTGTTGACTAGAACCATTTACAGCTCAGCATCTTATTTCGGCCTTATTTTATATACCTCATTTTTATACTTTTCTGTTGGATAGTTAAAACTGAGATAAAGCAAGACCTATATAACAAAAAATGTAACTTTTGTATCTGATGAGGTCAGTCAAGTCCCCTCAGGGTTTAACCTGTAACCCTGTACCTCACTCTGTAGATCTCTTTGTCAGTGTCAGCCATGTGGATGAGTCATAGCCATTGCTTGACCAATTTGCTCTCTGTGAAAGCCTGAAAGTTTTCTCTCCATGTGACTCTCCTTAGGCACACTGTAGATCATCAATCACATTGCTCTGTGGCTCCATAATCTCCTTGGTCAGAAAATTTGGAACACAACTGAGTTCCATGATGTTATAGTATAGGTTTTCCTATGTCCTGAGTCTTCACTGACCTTGAAAAGCTAGGGCCAAAGTATTGGCTGACCTTGCAGCCTTTCCATTTCTCTAGTTTTTGATCTGCAAACTTAGATTGTTAACCATCCAGAAGAGAAGCTGATTAACATCCTGCAACATATGCAGTTCCATTTACCCTATCTGACTAAATTATTTTTAGTTATACCTTTCTATTTGTAATTCTTCTTTTGATTTCTTATATGAGGGAGACTATACAGTATTTGCACATGTGTGTCTGGATTATTTCACTTATGAGTATATGTTCAAGTGGCATCCACTTTAATATAAATGCTTCAAGTTTATCATTTTTTGATTTTTTTTGTTTTTTTATTTTTATTGAAGAACAAATAGCAATGAAACAGTTTTGAGACAAATTAACAGGACAGATTCAATAAATTAATACATTGCAAAATGTTTTCGTAATGTTTTGGTGTCGTACAAGGTGCATACATGATATTATTCTTACAGACATTATTATAGCAGATGTCTCTAATCAGTGAATGAAGAGAGTGTAGCTATATATTTATCTTATTTTTATACCTGAATTATATCACAGATTCAATAATTAATACTTTCTACCTTGTTATCTCCCTAGTGTTTGTCCTTCGTACTAGAAGCCAACATAATATCTTGTCCAACCACTATTAGTGCAAATCTTGCTTCTCATAGAATTATGTAGAAGCATGGCATATTTATCCTAACTGTACTGTTTATACACACACACATCATGATTCTTCCTTTGTATACCCCCTTTTTTGTGTAGACCTGTCAAAGATGAGCACTCCATTGTCATTAAGCCAATTTAGCTGCCTGAACTCAGCGACACAGTCCAACACAGTTGCATTCCACAATAATAGTGAGTTATCTGAAGAAGTTGTTGACTAGAGCCATTTACAGCTCAACTTCTTATTATAGCCCCAAGTTATACCTCATTTTTATACTTTTCTGCTAAATGGTTAAGGCCAAGACAGTTCAAGACATATATACCAAAAGATGTAGCATTTGTTTCTCATGAGGTCAATGAAGTCTCCTCAGGGTTTAACTTGTAATCCTATACTTTACTCTGTAGAACCTTTGTCTGTGTCATCCATGAGGATGAGTCACAGCCAGTGCTTGACCAATTTGCTCTCTGTGAGAGCCTGAGAGAAAGTTTTCTCTCCATGTGACTCTCCCCAGGCACACTATACATCATCAATCTCTTTCCTCTGTGGCTCCATAATCTCCTTGATCAGAAAATTTGGAGCACAACTGAGTTTCATGATGTTACAGTACAGGTTCTCCTATGCCCTGAGTCTTCGCTGACCTTGAAAGGCTAGGCCAAAATGTTGGCTTGTGGCTTGTGGCTTGTGGCTCTTGTATTTCTCCAATATTGATCTGTGAATTTAGATTGTTAACCATCCAGAAGAAAAGCTAATTAGTATCCTGCAGCATATGCCGTTCAGTTTACCAAAACTGTCTGACTCAGTTGTTTTTAGTTGTTGTTGTACATTTCTATTTCTATTTCTTCTTTTGACTTCTTATACTAGGGAGACTATACGATATTTGCACATATCTAGTTTATTTCACTTATGACTATATGTTCAAGTGGCATCCACTTCAGTATAAATGCTTCAAGTTTATCATTCTTTACAGCTGAGTAATACTCCATTATATAGAAATACCACATCTTTTTCAACCATTGCTCATGTGAGAGGCATCTTGGTTATTTTCAAGATTTTGCTGTCACAAATTGTGCGGCTATAAACATAGGTACACATATATCACTATGATATGATGTTTTCAGTTCCCCCAAAACTTTTACTTGTGAGACAGTATGGTAATAATTGGTATGTCATGACAGGAGGTATGTATTTAGCAGACCAGAATGACAGACATTCCAAGCATGACCCTTCTATTACACATTGCTATCTTAATGCCTCCTGCCTTGTCTTTGTTGGCCAGGACTGCCTTTGTGATTCTAGGTCTTTTCTGATTCTAAATAAATTTTAGGAATGATTTCTCTAGATCTGGGATGTATGTTGGTGGCAGTTTGATAGGGATTGCATTGAATCTGTACAACAATTTTGGGAGTATGGCCATCTCTGCACATTTTTTACTGGGTTTCTGGCACAGGCTGGTTCTACTTTGCTCACTTCTGTTTCTGTAGCTCAAGTTGGCCCATGTGTGTGCAGCACCCTCAGCAGGAGCTACTGCTAGGGGGCAGTGCCTGATGGGAAATTCACTCTGGACCCTCAAGCCCGCCCATCAGTGTCCTAAGCAGAAAGCAGGTCCTAGGAAGCCCTAAAGAACTCTAGTGAGTGCTTTGCCTTCCAGAGCTGGAGCTAAGAGACAATGTGAAGGGAAGGGGGTAATAGGCATGAATTGGAAGCAAACTTGGGTATAAGAAATAGTGGGTGGGACTTAGGGTACCCTCCACCCGTGTAACATAAAATTGGTACAATCAGAAGCTTCTTTCCTATGGAGACCACAGAGGCCTTTGGAGTGGCCCACAATCCCCCAGCACTATAGGCAACAGCTTACATGAGTGTGGTGGATACAGATGAAGGGAAGACAGTGGCTGGCTTCCATCAGCTTCTCAAATTCTTCCACCGAATTCTCAAATTCAATGATATCTTCAGAATAGATTTAGAATCTAAAAGCAAAGCCCCAGTTCTGTCACCGTGCCAGTCCAAGCCACCTCCCTCGGTCCCAGTCCTGTCTTTTCCCTTTATCTTCAGGTCTCAGTCTCCATGTCTCATCTCCATGCTAGCCTTCCTCTCCAGCCCTCTCCCTGACCTGGGTCCATATTAGGCTCCACCCACAAGCCACGTCCTCATCCGCAGCCTGGCTTGCAGGCCATGAAATGGTCTGGAAGTCTGTGAGCACAAACTGAGGAAGTACATGAGGGGATGAGCTGCCTCATGAATCTCACATCATCCTCACAGTGAGCTGGGGCTGGGAGTAGGGGTGGGGGTCCTGTTAGACAGTTTCACAGCTAAGGCTTGATGGGAAGCTTAAGACCCCAAAAGGGCAAAGTCAGTGAAGTACCCACAGAGCCAAATTTTAGGAAACCTCCCTCTCAGAGGCTGATCCCGCACTTTCACAACCCTGAGGGTGGGAATCTCCTAAGTGTCTCTCCCCTGGTGCCACCTTGCCTCACATTCCTGCCAGCTCCCACTACCCACTATGGAGCCAGAGAGCTCTCTCTGTATTTCATCTTGCAGTCCATGCTGTTAACTCCTAGAGACACTGCGAAGATTGGAGAAGAGGTCTTAAAAGAGCAAGTTCGCCGATTAGCTAAGAACAATGCTAAGTAAAGTGGAGCTAAAAATCCAAGTTTTGCCCTCTATCTCATTAAACCCCAGTCTTACAAATGGGATTTCAGAGTCCTATAGCCCAGAGGGCTCCCAGGAGGATTTTTTTCAGGGAATCATTGCTGCCTCCTCCTCCTCCTCCTAACATTAGGACACTGAGGTTCCAGTACTTTGGGGCCAACAGAGATCCCTCTCTGCCTGAGCCAGGTCTTTGACTGACAGCATTTCCATTAAAACCAGTTCACCTGGATCCAAATAATACAAACAGTCCCTTCAGGAGCTAGCAGTTAGGCAGGATTTCAATTTTTTTTTTTTGGTCCAAATTTTTATTACCTTACATTTAGAACATTTATTACCCTACCAGTTTCCGGCAGCAGTGCCCAGACAGAGATATGAGAAATAGAACTGTTGAGTCTCCTTAAATTCTTGGCTGAAGGATGTTTCCTCCTTTCCCTACATTGCTCAGCAGGGTGGGAGCCCCCAGGGAATGTGACCAAGGAAACTAGAAGACCTGCAGCTCTCTATTTGGCTGGCCTGGATATCCCCAGAAAGTTAGGAATGGGGCAGACACAGCAAGCCCTAGCATGTTCTCTAGAGTACACGGTTCCATAGCCCAGGGTCCAGCAGAGGAAAAAAGAATGGAACTATACTGAAGGTCTATGGGTTGAGCCCTTTGAAATGTTATTTTACTTAAGCCTCCTCACATCACAGCCATTTTCCACACACTAAACACTAGTGAGTTTTGCGCACTGGGAAAACTAAAACTCTGAAGTTACTGTATTCCATGTTCACAGCCCTAAAGGTGGCAGAACTGGGACTAGACCTAAGTCTACTCTATACAGTTTATGGGCTGTGCAATCTTGGGCAGCATGCTTTGTCTCTCGGGGCTTCAATCAATTTCAATTTCTGTACGAGATGAGTGTTATTAGCACTTTTACCATCAAGGTGCTATGAAGCTGAAATAGGAAAACCCGTAAGTGCTTGGCATGACACCAGGCACACACCAATTGTTTGTTGAAATGAACAACAAAATGAATGAAGGCAACACTGTGCCAGCCCTATTTATAGCCCTGTTCTTTCTCTGTAACTTGCATAACTCATACCAAGAGCCTGCCCACATTCCTAGTTAGTAATCTTCACATCTGCCTCAAAAATATTTTTCCATCTAAGGGTTTCTTTGACTACTAGCAAAGCTATTCTTTGGTCAATGGCTAAGACATCTGAGAGAGCTCTCAGGAGCCTTCCAGCCAAATGGGGAGGCCTGCTTGACCCTGCTCTCAAAATGTTCTCCCTTGGGCCAGCCAAATAGCTCAGCAGATTAAAGTGCCTGCAAGCAGGCACAGGGGCCAGGAGTTCGATCCTGGGTCTGCCAAGCTGGCCCAACCCCTGGGGCACTCTGAGATGGCAATTGAGACTGGGCATGGTGGCATGTGCCTATAATCCGAGGTCTTGGGAGGCTGTAAACAGGCAGATCACTATGAGTTCTATCTAGCAGTGAGACCCTGAACGCCCTATAGACCCTTCTGTAAAATACAAAATACATAAATAAAATAAAATAAAAAGTTCCTCCTTTGTTACGTATACCTATTTTCAGCTCCTATGAAAAGATGCATGTCCCCAGCCATATAGCAGCCCTAAAGCTACCTTCCAAAAAGCGTGCCCTTGAGCACAGGGGCCTTCTCTGCTTGTCTTCTGTTGGCTATGCAGTCTTGGCATCTGAGAGATGCTCAACAAACATTTATGAAATAAAAGAAACCAAAAAAGGGGTTGAACATGAATATGCAAAATGCACTGTTTAGTGTATAAGCAATTATTAGGGCTTCATTAGATACTCTAATACCCAGCAAAAACCCACAGGTAACCCTGGTATCTGTCTCTAGGAAAATATCACCCACTGACCTGGATTTTGTTAAAATATGACTTCACTGGAGCTCTTTGACTGGTTCACATTGAATAATTCTTGGGAAGGAGACTCTGGATGCAACTGCAACTTTTCTTTCTTTTTTTTTGTTTTTGTTTTGTTTTTGTTTTTGTTTTTGCAAACCAGGGATTGAACTCAGTCCCTTGCACTTGCCAGGGAAGCGTTTACTCCACTGAGCCATCTCCCCGTCCCTGCAACTGCAACTTTTATAGAACTATTATTTCAGGCTTCTTCTTCCTCATGCCCTGATAGACACACATGCTCACTTTCCTCAGAGAGCAGAGTAAGCCTGTGTTTTTTTCTGAATGAAGATCATATCATGCAAGGAGATCTTATGTGGATTGGTAGGACATCCCCTCGGGGGACTATCCAGGACCAACATGATGCCTTAGCACTTTACCTATTGCAGCTTTATTTATTGTAAATCCAGCTTCCACAGAAACAAGCTTCTGACTGCCAACTCACAAGATCCCATTGGCTTTGAATCATGCCAGGCCCTTCTCCCTGGTGCTAAGCAAGCCCAGGGCTGGTTGCTGGTAAATAGGCAGAGGTGGTAAATAAGCCTCTGGATATCAGGCATGAGTAGGTGGTACTACAGAACAGGGATCCACTGGAATACTTAAAACCTTGAACTCTAGAGTGAGAAAGATCAGATTTCAAAACTTGGCTCCACCACAAACCAGTCACAGGACTTTAGAAAAGTCACTGAGTGTTTTAAAACCTCAGCCTCCAAAGTGTAGAATGAAGATAATAAAAATACCCCATGATGATAAAAATTTAATTTTAAATGAGCTAAATCCTTTCACTACCTAAAGTCTGGGGATACAGATATCTGTAGATATGCCTGCATCTAAATTATCTTCTAATCTTATTTGCTATCTTAAAAGTCAGGAACCCACATGACCAAGACACTGTCTGGCCCATGGTAGATGGCTATCACTGTCTAACCGAATGCATACCAGATGCAGCAGACGGGAATTAAAGCCTTTAGTTGTGCTAGTGCTAGTTTATATTCCTATCACCCTAACTAAATTGAGTGCAGAAGAACCTTGCATTTCTGTGTCTTCCTACTGCCTTCAGCTTCTCTGTGCCTCAGTTTTTCCATCTCCACCACAAGAAAGGCAACACTGGTTTGGCAGGGTTTTGTGAAGGTGATGTGAGCTAACATGCGTACTACACTTTGCAGGGAATCTCCATACTCTACAAGCCCTGTGGTGGCAACCAAAAGCTCTTTCACCCTGACAGGAGGTGGCCGCCAGTTGACCAGTGAGAACACTCATCTTTCAGCAAATGCTTCGTCTCCAGGTACAGAATGGCTAAGTAACTTGCCCATGATCGGACAGGCATTAAGTGGGAGGCCTGAGACTGGAGCCAGACATCTGGCACCATGGCTGCTGTGACTAAATGTCACTGCTCAGCTTTCTTGAAGTGGTGCTATGGCTCAGATTTTAAAAGTTACCCCAAAGTACCATACTCAGAGGGGCAACTTTCGGAAGGTGATCACCATGGAAGCTCTTACTTCGTCAGTGGATTAAACAATTGGTGAGATCATGATTTGATGGCATTGTTGGTAGGTCATTGGAAACCTAGGAGACGGGGCTTCGGCGAAAGGAGAGGGTCACGGGGCAGGACCTTGGGTAGGAGGGTCCATATTTTGTTCCCAGCCCTTTCCTCTCTTCTTGCTTCCCTCCTATTCTTCCCTTCCCTCCCCTTCCCTCTCTACCTTCTCTTCCTCTCCCTTTTTTTGACCTTATTCTTTTCCTTTTCTTCCCCCTCCTCTCCACTTCCTCCCCCTTTCTCCTGAACACCTTTCCTTTCCCCTGCCACACCTTTCTATCCTGATGTTTCTGCCTCATCACAGCTCTGCCCATAATGGGACCAGCTGGTCATGGGCTGAAACCAGAAGCCCAAACAATCCTTCCTCCTTTAAGTTGTCCCAGTGACAGAAAGCTGGCTGACACAACCTCAGCACGATTGCTGCTTTGGGCCAGACCACTCCTCGTTCTGGGAGGCCGTCTTGTGCACAGTAGGGTGCTTGGCATCACCCCTGCTCCTACCCACTGGATGTCAGTAGCAACACCACCCCCAACAATCAAAATTGTCTGTAGACATGGACAAAGGCCCCTTGGATTAAGAACCCGTCTGTTGAAAACAGCTCTGAGGTCCGCCTCCTGATCCCTGAGCAGTTCTCTTCCCTCCAGCATCCTGAGTCATCCCCTACTGGGACCAAACACCTTGATAGGTAAGAGAGCACTGTGTAAGCTCCTATGACTTGTGCACCACTTGGTGAATCGAGCTTCTCTCAGAGAATGCCCTTTCTCCTCAGCTAGGGTCTGAGTGTCTGCCCAGTTACCCAGCTCAGAAATGAAGGCATCACTTCAAGAGCCTCTTGCTCTTCCTCACCAAAACCATCTCATCTCCCACCAAATCCTATTGGCACTTCCTCCTCAATGCCACACAAATCCATTCACTCCTTGCCCTCCTCACCATGCCCTCCTCAGTTGCCCCAGCCAGGCTAGCATATCTTACCTCTGGATCCCAGCCAGTCTCTGCCTGCAGTCCTACCTTTACAAGTAAAGGATGATCTTTCCAAAATGCAAATATGATTAATCCCTGCTTTGGGTGTTTCCCAAGAGGGCCTCTCCTGCTGAATGAGCTAAAGTGAAGCAGAGCTTAGGTAAGCTCAAGGCTCTAAGTAAGGTATGAATATGCCTCCATCTACACCCTTAGCTCCTGTTCTACAATCATGAG